>NJDD01009875.1:2330-14130 GCA_002245505.1 Calephelis nemesis
CCGGACGAGCCATTGTGACACTTTCCCCAGGAAATATAAATGTGCTTAATGGTGGTATTTTGTTGCGCACTCACTAAACTTATTTTAAGTTATCGCTGTCTTCTTTCAATGAAACAAACAGAAAGAAACAAAACACTTTTAGCGCTGTCAAATTAGACCGTACACGTCATTTCTACAGACGTTTAATCGATCACTCGGAAAACGTCGATTAAAAACATCGCGATTGGACATGTTTGGACTAATCTGACGTGTCTAAAACGTGCCATCTCTTTTGTTTTTGTTTCATTTGAGAAAGACAGCATGCATCTAAAATAAGTTTAGTTTATGAACAGCAGAATTACCACCATTGATATCTTATGTTGAAAAACTGTAGTTTAAGACATTGTACACAGTTCCTAATCCGTGGTTTCGGCCATTTCCTGATCTTTGGACACATTCAGCTTCTGTTCAGCGATCCAAGAGTGTATTCTCTCCTTCAACTCCACATTCGACTTCACTTGGTCCATGGACAATGGGGAGCGGTTGAATGGATCGGATTGGTCGCTTAATAAATGCCTGAAAAGATAAAACATATTTTAGTAGCAGCCGGCCTCGGCTTCGCACGAGTGGACGAATTTCTAATTTTTCCTAGAAATAACGCCGTTTATATTCAGCAAGGATAGTGTCGGCTTTTATTAATAAAATGATTTTTCAAATCGGTCCAGTAATTTTGAAGACTATTCAATAAAAACAAACTTTCCTCACTTCTTTTAAATATAAAGTACTCATTTTCTGATGGAAACTGATGTTTAGATTTCTTTTTGTTTAAGATAGAGAACCGGCATTAGTGTGTAAGTCTAGTGAATACTCTAAATAACAGCATAGAACACAACTTTGGCGAGCATAAAATCAAACGCCATTTTGTTGCGGCATCCATTTTGGATCGACAAATATGTATAACTGCGTTATGATGGCAAAAAAGGTTTGTTATAAATATTAGGCCAATGGTTTAAGATCAGATGATTTATAATTATTTTGTTTCAAGAATTACAGTGCCTGTTTTTTTGTTAGTTTGGATAATGTACTCACTAACAAAAATAAACAAAAGCTTGTCAAATAGCATCGAGTCCATACCTAGCTATGGTGGTGCGGTCCACGGTGGTCCGGGAGCTCGGTAATATCACAGGGTCCATCATGAGGGTGCTCATGATGGGATCGAGGAACTCCTCGGGGGCGTTGGCTAGGATTTCTTCCTCTCTCTGGCGCTTCTCTGCCAGGGTGCTGACTCGAGCTGCTACTTCCCGTAAAGAGCTTATTAGACCACCACCGCCGATTCGCACTGAAAGTAAAAAAAAGTGTGTGTGTTAGCTACGAGGCACGACTGGAGTTTACTCCTTACGAAATGTATCTTGCAGCACGCATGTCTCCTACAGCAGATTTAGTTATGTTAATTCTTCTTAAATTAGTATCATCGCAGACATTAGAAGTGTGATCCAAATAGTCAGTATTTTGATAGATACCGACTCCTCCTGCACGGAGACTATGAAGTATCGCGCAGGAGGAGATCCCGAGAATAAAATACGCTGTGTAATGTATTCCATCTCATTCAATCACACGTTCAATCCTACAGATATATAAGTTTGTCTCTTTCTACGTAACGCTTCAACATTTCGTGTTACACTTGATTTTACTCCATATGAAATTTCCGTACCGGGCCTTATAACTCAAATCGTTTCTTAAGGAGTAAACTCCAAAAAGTATTTTTTTTAAGCTCATCATCATCCTAGCGTCAATTATGGTCTGGAAATGAATTCACATAGTCCGCTTTCATACTTTTCCTCCACTTTGAACATTCTTTGGCACCCTCAGTGGTGAGGTGAGATCTTGTTTGACGACATCTAGTCCTAATTTTTTCGAGCTAATAATCTGTAGTGTCTTCCACACGCAAAAGAAAAAATAACACTGACCCTAAGTATTACGTTAGTGCCGAATGAAGAAGCAAATGAGAACCAAGTAGACAACGCTGTTCGTAGTGAAAGGCGATGTGAGCGTTGCGATCATCCAGAGGTATCAAAGTTGTTATGACGATATGATTTGTGATACAGGACCGGGGTCTCGTTCTGTTTTATGTTCTGATTAGTTAGCTGACATTATTATTGAATCAGTTATTTTAAGGTAACATGACATGTCTCCAAACTACCTCCTTGCCCGCATTTATGTGCATTTTCCAATATAAACAACGTTGACCGGGATTTGATATATGTGTCAGGTTGGCGTTAGGCTTGCCACCTATCACATTGTGGGACTTAGTGTCTTTGACTAGTTGTGGGTCTCTGAGTTGTGCCTCTGCTTACCCCTTCAGGGATATAGGCCTGAAGTGTAAAAGTTATCGAGATTTCGTGATTAATGAGTAAATATTTTTTTGTTTGTACATACAAAAAGATATCTATAGGAATTCACATATAAATATATTATAAAACTCACCAAATACGGCTTCTTGTTTATACATAGTACAATTTATATTTTTTTGTTTGTACATATAAAAAGATATCTATAGGAATTTGCATATAAATATATAAAACTCACCCAATACGGCTTCAGCCAACGTGAACAGCTGCGGCGAATAAGACCTTCCATCGTCGGAGACAGCGGCGCAAAACCTCTCGTTATTCCCCAGCTCGACGTACATCCGACAAATATCCAACACCGTACTCGCCGGGTCAAATTCAAACTCTTTCATATCCTTCACCTATAAGTTGAAAGTGGAAATTCTTACTGGATTGTGAATAAGGTTCACATTTCATACTTATTTTTGTTTATTAAGTATATTAGATTTGTAGTTTAATACATAAGTCATTTCTTTTAAATCATATTGAACTTCTTACAAATTTTTATTTAAATATATTATATAGATATTACTTAAAACGATACTTTTAATTATATAGTTGAAGTCTTATCTTAGTCTTATTGCCTCTGTGGTCTAGCGGTTCAGTTGTTGGACTTGACTGCATGAGGTCCCGGGTTCGAATCAATTCAATCGTTCGGGCAACAAAAAGAAAATTGTGTTTTTCCAATTTTTTAATAAAAATAAACGTTGCTCGGGATTGGATATGTGGCCGTTTGACAATAGGCTTGCCATCTATCACACTATGGGATTTAGTGTCTTCGGCTAGTCGTGGGTGCCCTGGTTGTGCCTCTTCCTACCTCTTCGGGGATATATGGGCGTGAAGATATTTATAGTTCAAATTACGTTAAAGTGCGCATCAACGAACAGACGTAATGAAGCACAGTAGTTTAAAGACTATCAATACTAGCGTGCCCACAGCAAAATGGTAATCTGTGTGGCCCGATCAATATTATTTCCCAAAAATAGGGGAAATTTTCAATATCATCTTTTTTGACCAAATAAATGTATAAATAACCTTAAAGTTTTTCTTGTTGGGTCCGACGAGATGCAGCAGGAAGTAGTTGAGCATGGAGGCGATCCGGTCGACGAGCGTGGGGTGGCAGAAGACGTAGGGCGCGTGCGCGGTGTGGCGGAGGAGGGCGCGCACGGTGTCGCGGCCGAGGATGTTGTCGAACCGCGCCAGCGTGCCCGTCTGCGCCAGGCTGCTGGCCTGCTGCTCGCGCTCCGCCGCCCCCAGGCGGGCCCACGCGCCGGACTCCCTGCAATTATCTATATGTTAAAACGTGATGCCAAAACTTTGGACCCCTTTTTACGAAAATTGTGTGGACGCAGGAGCATAAAATTTGGCACACTTGTAGTTTATGTGTAGGAGAAGTGCAGAGCGCTACAGTCTTCAATAATAATGCTTATAAAGTACATTAAGTCAATAAATAAAACATTACCCACACTACCGTGCATTTTTGACACACACAAACAAATATATTGATGATAAAGATAAAATATCACACATGGCACACTAAAAAGTTTGGAAACAAAGTAGTTGGTTTAGAGAAATGAAGATGGCGTTCCTATCAACATGATATTAAAATTTATTAAGGTCGAATTTCGACCAATGGGCGACCACTAGTAACAATCAATGTTCTTGGCAGAACTTAGATGAAGGCATTTTTACACTATCGAGCATACATTAAAAAAAACAAAAAAAAATCTTATTTAAAGCTAACTGTGAGAGGTAGGACTTCGTCAGCATAGAATAAATTTAGAAAATTAAAAAAAGAATAAGTTTAAACTCCAGTATGTGTACATATCGAACTTAGTACATGTCAAATTTTATTAAAATCGGTCCAGCTGTTTAGTCCTGAAAGCGTAAAAGACATAGATTTTTGTTTGCATCAATAATATTTAGCAACAAAAGCATATACCTACTTAGCTTAAAATTCCAAATAATTAGTTGTAAGAGAAAAAAAACCTTTAATATGAGTTACGAAGAAGAACCACATAATATGTACTTTTTTATTAAATTACGAAGTTTGTGATTTTTACATACATACTCAAATACATATCTTCACGGCAAGTCCCTTGCGGAATAGACACAGAGTGTCGTATGCCAAATGTCATGATCCTTGCAAACCTGTCTGGCTCCCTTCAAATTCATAACCCTTTTCATACAAATACGCCAGAGTCGAAGACTCGGACAAAACCCGAGCGATTTGATCGGGGAAGGACAAAAATGTGGTTTTTCTTCAGAAAATAGGATAAAAAACAAAAAATACGTACTGGGCAGTTTGCATTGTCCTTATTTGCGCCATGTTGCCAAGAGCTTCATCCAAAAGGAAGATTGCGTCGTTCATTAACAAATTTACGAAACGCAAAAATATCGGTGGGTGCACGGCCTCCATATTGGCTTCCGCTTCTCTTGCTAATCGTCTGAAAAAAAAAACATATCATTGTAAGTAAAAAAAGTATCTTCACGCCCATATCTCCGAAGCGTTAGGCAGAGGCACAACCAGAGCACCCACGACTAGCTGAAGACACTAAGTCCCTCAATGTGATAAGTGTCAAGCCTGTCGCCAACCGGGCACATATCCAATCCCGAGCTACAATTTTTTTATTAGAAAATTGGAAAAACCAAATTTTCTTTTTGTTGCCCGACCCAGGGTTTGAGCCCAGGAGCTCATGCAGTACAGTCTAACACCTGAACCTTTAGACCACAGAGAATACATATAACACTTAATGCGTTCAAGATTGGGAGGGGTCGAGCCGAACTTCAGTCAACAAAATCTATTGAACCAATCGTGACGACATTTGGTTATAGGGTACTCTATTTTTTAGGAAGGTTGATCTTAAACATTTTATCCCGTTTACTTGGGTAATTGACGTGAGAGAATTTCCGTATAGGTCAAAATTATCAAATATTTCCGCACAGTTCGTTTTAATGTTATTTTTCATTTGACAGGGTATATATTTAACAGATTATCTAGTAAATATTTCCATGACATAAGTTTGGCAGTACAAATGGTAACACTTACTTTGGAACCTGGATTGTGCAGGAATATTTGAATGTACAGGTAATTTTGCATACACATACATACACATCTTCACGCCAAGTTCCTTACGGGGCAGGCAGAGAGTATCGAGTGCCAGACCTCACGATTTATAAAAAATAAAAAAAACTCCTTGTGTAGGGTGGAATAAAACCTTTTCTAGTGGACTGAATATAATAATTTTATCGGTCGCTGTATTTTGGATGGTATGTCACTGGTGAACAAATCGCTGCGCGGTAGCCGGTGTGGTCTTGTTCTGTAAAATATGATGTCGCTCCTGCTCGAGCTATTGACGGAGACTGGTTTCTTGGCTCGGACGATTGCCCGCTCGTCGGCGCAAGCTCCCTCTACAGGCACATTTAGAAGGCCCACTGTTGGTAGGCGTATAATGACCCAACACTCCTACACAAACTGTTATTAGCTATAACGGAGTTCGCCGGGCTGGCTAGTACACTCTTTATTACTTATTGTTTTCATTAGCTGCCGATGACGACGTCGAATCGAAATTAAAAAGAAATCATTATTTTATTATTTCTATAATAGTAATATATTCTTACGTGAAAGCTTGTTTGTGTTCATCCATTTCCCAAAGGAAATCCATGACCAAGTACATCGGTCGTCGGTAGTTGAACTTCTGTTCGAATTGAACACTCTGTCCCGTCATTTCGATACCCACGAATACATCTAACAGGCATGGTACTAACTGGAAAAAACAAGAAAAAACAGTCATATCTTTTTTTTTCTTTAGGTTTTGGCCTTCACGTTAGTATTTTGCCAATAGTCAAGTAGAGATTTGCATCAAATTTTAAATCAATTATAATTAGACATCAGTCATAAGTCGTCAGTAAGTCATGTCAGGCTTTTGACTAAAGCGGTGGCCTCATTACTCAAGCTCATGTAATGAGATTTGGCGGCAACGAGGGAATATACGATACGTTAATTTCTTCATGATTATTTTATTTGTGCACTTTTACTGAACAAAATTGTACAAAAAGCCAGCAAAATTGACTAATTTCTCTCAATATAAACACGAAATTCAATAATTATAAAAAAACTTGGACCATTTTTTCTTGGGATGGCGCCAAAACCGCGTCTTATCTTATTTTTTTTAGTTCTGGTATTGGCGTGAGCATCTGCCATAAGTATTATCGGACTCGGAATTGAATGAATCAAAATTGTCATAATCAGCCGTGCCAGGGACATAGGTATAAAAGAGTTAGCAAGAACCGAAGTTCGGCAAGTTAAATTTGGTGACAACAAGAAAACGTATCATACACTGATTTCTTAATTTGTGCGCTTAAGTGAACGAATGCTACCAAATTATACTAAATTTCCTCAACGTGTACACGAAACCTTGTTTTACCTGTGTTGGTCCGGGCTCCTTTGCAGAATAGACCATCTGCCTTTCTGAGAGGCAGCTCGTAAAAGGCGAGCACAGGCTCACCGTCACTAACACCGTGACAACTGACTAGGTGGTAGAGATTAGCAGCGACTCGCCCGGATTGGTACCACCGCCTTACCTATTCCTGCCGCCATAACGTCACGACTTGTTCCGGTTCGGAGGATAAGGAAGCCGGTAAACTTAATTTTGCTCGATGCCTAACATCCCGGCTTCAGGTTGGCAATGCACCATTACCACCTTTGGTATCTCTACGCGGCGTAAAATCAGTCTGCTTGTTTGCCTTCCGATATCATAAAAAAAAAAAAAATCAACAATGTAATTCAAAAATGTAAAAGAAAGCTGTGTCGATTTTTTTTATTCCGGCAAAGCTTATAAGCGCATTCTTTAACAATTTTAAAACGTGATAATACTTATGTGTAACAATAGTGCAACGAATTCATCAATGCTAATGATTTAAAGTTGCAACAGATTTGACTTTGAAAAATGGCCATTTATTTATTTATTTGACACTTTATTGCACACAAAAAACAAAAATACATGAAAAGTAAAAATGCACAAAAAGCGAGCTTATCTCTAACTGAAGAAATTTCTTCCAGTCAACCCCAAAAAAATAAAGCTGTGAAAATAAAATGGAAGGGATCGTGCACAAAAAACAATTAACTCCATAGTTAGAACAAATAAATAAAAATATAGTATCAAGTACGAAAAAATAAAACAGGTACACTTATCATTATTAAAATATCTTGTAGGATAGTATTTATGTATGTTATTGAGTCAACGATTAATAATGTTTCTTCAATCTTTTCTTAAAAGTAGGTAAAGAAGGTCATTTATATGTCTGTGCTTGATAATTTATTTATTTTTATATGTGAGAAGTCAGTGAACAAGGACATAAATATTACAGGTGCGTCGTTGTCCTGTGACCAGTAAGTTACATTAATTGAGCAAGTCTACTAGCTTCCCTAGCCTCTTGACTCGATCAAGATACCGAATAGGTAAGGCGGTATTGGCACTAGCTCCCTTACGTATTACATAACGTCTTGTCTCCCTGTTGTTTAATCTGTGCTCAAAATGGTCCTTCGAGCCGGATAACAACTTTGTGAACTAACCTGTAACCTATGTGGATGTTCCTTGAATAGCTGTTCTCTGTAAAATGACGCCATGTTGCTCAGGGGTTGTTGGTCATCAGGGTGATTTGGCAACATTGCTTCTAAACATTCTGCCAGTCTTGCTCTACAATAAAATATTTGATGTCAGAATTACAATTACAACTGAAACGTAATCTATTAAATAGGTCAATCGCAATACGAAAGATTATATCTGTTCATGATACAAAGGTTGAGGTGCTGGACTAAGTGGGCGTTTTTCTATGGCTCGCCTTAGTGATATAATCGTTAAATACATTCATTTAGTAGTTCATTTTAAATTACCGGCCTGACGTTGGCAACTCATTGTTACCATCTTTGGTGTTTATTAGATTTCTGGATGCCAGGAAATCTCACTGTCCAAAAGTGATTTGATTGAATTTTAGAATTGAAATAGATAAGTATTAGAGAAGAATATATACTACTTTTAACCGACTTAAAATGAGGAGGCTATGAAATCGACTGTATGTTTTTTTTATTGTATTTTTATTACGAAATTACTTGGCTAAGAACGAACCGATTTTGTTAAGAGTGTTAACTCAAGTAGTAGTCTATAGCTTCATGGTTAACATTTAAATGAAATTTATTTATTTGCTGAACGCATACAGACACACATGTTTATATGTATAATGTGTAGATACTAGATTTTTTTTATGATATTGGAAGGCAAACAAGCAGACGGATTTCCTGATGATAAGAAATTTTCGCCGCCTAGAGACACCAAAGGTGGTAATGGTGCGTTGCCAACCTGAGGCCGGGATGTTAGGCCTCATGCAAAAGTAAGTTAACCGGCTACCTTAAACCGGAACACGTCATGACGTTGTGGCGGCAGGAATAGGTAAGGCGGTGGTACCAATCCGGGTGAGTCGCTGCGAAACTCTACCACCTAGTTTATGCACTAGTCCGTATAATTAAAAAAACAATAGTGGGATGTTGATAAAAAAAATGATGAAATCGAGCCACGGTGATGAAATTATTAAAGTCGGGTTTTTGCATGTTTGTTGCGCTTAAATAATAACTTTGATATCTTAACGAGTTCTTATGAGAAAATTACGTGGGTGACTGCTAGTTTTACTAAAAAAAAAACAAGTTGATTTACCTTAAATGTGGATTGTACGTACGCGACGAATCTCCCATGAAAGTTAAGACAAGGGTCAGGGCAGGCTGCAACAACCCAGCCACGTCGGCCTCTTCTGTAATAGCACCGGCGGTCCTTCGGGCCATTGTGATTAGCACCACTATGTTTTCGAGGATGAATTCTGGAATGCATCTGTGGGATATTTTAATATTAGTACATTCCTCGCGATTACTTTTAAGAAAAAAATACCACAAACAGGTGTTGAACTCGTGTTCATCGTGTCTCGACGACGATTCTTTGCCATTTGAGCTATTAAAGATTGAATAATTAAGATATACAATAAGAAATTTAAAAAAATATCGAGCGTATTGGATCCTAAATAGTGAAATGGTAAGGTGTCACCAGGAAGACACGAATGTTATGGGCTCAATTCCTGGCTGAGATGTAATACATTATTTATTTATTTTAAAAAATATTATAATATTATTATTTGAATTCATCTGTAGAATATTAAAACATTTTTTTTAGTCGAATCACCTCACTTTCCAAGACCGATATTTGAAACATATATCATCAACTCATTTGTTATAGTTATTTATTAGTCAGTACAAAATTAGTACCACTAATATTTTTACAGTATAAGAAACACACACAGACAAACCAAGCAGACCGATTAGTGAGTTCAGAAGAAAAAATATTGAAAAACTGAAAAAACATCGTTTTTCACATTAAGCGTAGGTACGTTAAAATATTTTGTACTGATGTAAATTACAACGTCTTATACTTATAAAATACGAGGTTTAAAAAACTAAATAAAAAACTAATAACTGGGCGTTACGTAATCTCAAAGTTTGGGAAATCGTGAGCTATGATTTTTCGCATTGGTTGCCAACTGAGCCTCATTTCTACACTATTTTAGTTATTTCTACTTACCTGAGTGTGTCTGGAGGGGGGTTGGTGAGAGGCATCTGTATAGGCTCGAGCGTGACCGGAGCATACGTTGTTGCATCTGCCGGGCAGTCACGTGCCGCTACTTGGACTAGCCAAGTGCAAGTGGTCGCTTGTAGCCTGTGCAGCCTCGTTAGCGCTTCGTGCTCTAGGAGTGCGCAGCGGAGACTCACAAACCTATAAATCAGATAAACAAGGAGTAAGTCCAATCCATCCACACGCACATATTTACTGTTTTGTCGCGCTATACTACATTTTTTTATACTATTGGCGGGAAATTGCAAATTAAATCATTCTGTTTGGATTTAAGTATTGATTTCCGCAAAGTATTATTCATTCAATTATAAATTAATAATTAGTAAATTATTTGAAAATTAAGCATTTGTTAGGAAGGTTTTGAAAATATTTTATTAAAAAATGATAAATTTAGAGAAGTACCGATGCATTTTTTTATTTACTTATTTTTTATATTAAAAATTAGAAACATAGTAATTACAATAAAGGTGCTTTTTTACCAAGTAATATAAACTCGTAAGAACTTTTCTATGCACCAACGAGTCAAGAAAGTCTTGCAGGTTTTAGTAAAAATTCGTATTACACGTAATTTTCAGCTTTAAATCAACCTATATATAACTGAAGTTGTCAAGTACCTATCACTTAAATTAGCGTGTATTACATTGTGTAAAAAATAATATTATTTATATTAAACATACATAGCGTGTCTGACATGGCAATGTTACGTAGCAATATTAGATCGTGTTACGATAAATCCATTCTTTGGATTTCTACAAAAAACCTCTTATGTTATTAGGTAAGTATTGAGACCTAAACATATTGTTGAAGTCTTATTGCCCTGATTTCAGTTTCTGTCTTTGATATTCAGATACATTTCTTAAGAGTTTATAATATTTATACAATATTTGATTAGTACAAACATTTTAAATACAATTTATGATTACGGAGTATTTTTTATTTTGAGCAATACAAGGCGAATGTAAGTTATGTATGTACCAAGGAAACCTAACATTTCACGATCACATAGGTTGGAGTATTATCTGAGGGCGGTGTCAATTGTCAATTGTCTCCAAAAGTAATGTGTGTATGTGAATAGTAAGGAACATGGAAGAAGCTAAGAACGTCGTCAAGCATCGTGATACCTGGCACTCTTTAATATCCCGCAATTATTTATATATGTATGTATTACATTTCTTATTTATGTATGTATGTATTTTTTGTATGTGATAGGTCATCGAAGAAGCACATGGGTTAACTCATTATAAGGGAGAACTGGGGCCTATAGACACCGTAATATTACATACCATAGATCAGGGTGTCAGATTTATTGTACAAGTCTTCCGGATAGTCAGGAATAGGTCCGGGGGGTCATCCCTATCCAGATGTGTTGCTGCACAGTACTCTACATCAGCGGTCTTATGCCCGGTTCCTATATTCAAAAAACGAGTAGTTTTTATTACAGATGGTAGTATTTTGTACGCTTAGTAAGATTACTAACAACGGTTGCTCGTTTCCGCCTATTGATTCTAAACATTTTTTGAAAATATTGGTAACGCTCCGTTGCTTTTGAACAAACTACGAATGGTTTAGCTGACGGATTACGATTCGTTGATTATAGGAACCGGGCATTATTGGTAATGACTTATGTTTTCGAGCTGCCAAGCAGAGGCAGAGGGTACACTCTACTCGGTAGAGTGAGACCAAAGCGTATTAAAAGGAGCCGTGTGAGACTGACTTGGTCATGAGGTACTGTGCCCGCTGCCGCAGCGGCGCCAGCAGGCG
>NJDD01009875.1:14135-47321 GCA_002245505.1 Calephelis nemesis
AGCTCCTGCCCGCACCGCCACAGCTTCTCCG
Organism: Calephelis nemesis; assembly: GCA_002245505.1. NCBI lineage: Eukaryota > Metazoa > Arthropoda > Insecta > Lepidoptera > Riodinidae > Calephelis > Calephelis nemesis. Next base: position 14,167 of record NJDD01009875.1, read on the forward strand.
CGCACACACGCACGCCTGCACAACACACCACGCATATATTTATGGGTAGTGGGTACTACGTGCTCTTATAGCCAACTAGCTGACCCGACAGTCGTCCAACCTTATATTTAATGCCTTTGTAAGTATGGATATCAAACAGCTGAGAATTATATAAAATTTATATTTTTATTAAATTTTCTAATATTGTCGCATGGAGATAAAGAGATTCGTTTCTATACACATAGATAAGTAATTATCTATAATATAAAAATGAATCGCTGAAAGTGTTGGTAAGCGCATAACTTCCGAGCCACTGCACCGATTTGGATAATTCTTTTTTTAGGGAGAAGGTTCTTATGAAAAGGAAAACGGGGAAAATTGCAGGGAAATTGGGAAAACAATACTTTAATTTTCCCATACAAACCGAATGTTTGGAACGTTTGGAATACGGTGGAACGAAGTTCGCCGGGACAGCTAGTAATAAATAAATATTTCAGGTCAAATTACACAAACTGGTAACCAAAGTACGCAAATTGTATTGTATTATAGGTGTTACCCAAAGATAACATAATATACGTAATATCGTGAAACACATAACATGACAGATTCGGTGGTCGAGGGCCTAGTATACACCACCACCGACCAACTGCGAGAGTAGAGTTCGATTCCTGACTGGGGACATTTATGTGATAAACATTTAAATGTCAGCATTTCCGGGTCTGTGTGTTTATTAAATTTATTCTGTTATCTATTGATGTATTTCTACATAAATTAAAATCGTTAACTAACACCTACAACACAATCACATAATTTGCTTATTTTAGAATTGATTCAATTTGTGTAACTTATTGAGGAATCTATTAATTTATTTATTATCTATTAATAAATATTACTAGCGCAAGTAACGTTACAATCGTCATTTTTTTTTTATCTAAAATGTAATATTTCTGAACAAGTATTTCTGTAAAATTTAGTTACAGTGAAAAGAATTATAAATGCAGTAAAAAAAAATTAAAAAAAAGTATCTTTACGCCCATATCCCCGAAGAGGTAGGCAGAGGCACAACCAGGGCAGCGCCATAATGTGATAGGTGGCAAGCCTATTGCCAACCGGGCACATATCTTATCCCTAACAAAAAAAAAGTTGGAAAAATCCAATTTTGTTTTTGTCACCCGACCCGGGATTCGGACCCGGGACCTTATGCAGTCAATTCCAACAACTGAATCGCTAGACTACAGAGCCGATACAAATAAAGTAAAAGTGTACAAAAAGCCTCAGTTATCACAAAAGAATTTCACCAGATGCTAACGATGTGAATCTATAAAACATAAATTGTCGTATCTTATGTTCAAATATAAAAATACTCACCAAGGTCAATACATTTTTGAGTCATAAAAAAGCATTCGGTCACGAAATTGTAAGTTTCCGCGACAGGTCTTTTGACGGACTGCTCATTCTCTTCTTTCGGCGGTAGCAAACAGGTTTCACTATGCAAACAGTCTAAATGCACTGATTTGGAAGCACACTCTTCTGGCTGTAATAAAATAATCTATATTTTAATATTTGATGCCAAAACTTTGGACCTCTTTTTACGAACATTGCGCGAACGGAGGATTATGAAATTTGGCACACTTATAGTTTATGTTTAGAAGAAGTACAGAACGCTAACATTTTTCAATAATAATGCTTATAATGTACAAATAATCAATAAATAAAACGTTATCCACACTAACATGCATTTGACACACACAAACAAATATATTGATGATAACGATAAAAGATCACAGATGGCGCACAAAAAGTTTGGAAAAAAAGAAGTTGGTCTTGAGAAATGAAAATGGCGTTCTTACAACAAGATATTAAAATTTATTATGGTCGAATTTCGACCAATGGGCGACCACTAGTTATAATGTTGGAATTCATATGGTCCCAGGTTCGATACCCGGGTCGGACAACAAAAAGAAAATGTTTTAATTTTCTAACAAAATAATGTTGCCCGGTTGGTGATTTGCTATCTATAACATTGTGGGACTTAGTGTCTTCGACTAGTCGTTGATAACGTAGTTGTACATCTGCCGATCTCTTCAGTATCCCCGAAAAAGTGCGAAGTCGGATGTGAAGATAATTTTTTTAACAGCCAGACCCGGAATTACAGACATAATTAATCACACAAATGCCTGCCCACGTCGGAAATAGTTTAGGTTTAACGAAAATTTTAGGAAAAACAATGCTTTATTTTTCCACACACATTATCATTAGAGAACTCACAGGCACTGCACCATATGTTGGGTCAATTTTAAGGGCTTTTGGGTCTTCTGGTGAGGTACAAAATGGTTGGCATAGTTGCAATAACACAGCCCCAAGGTTTAACATGAATCCGTCTGACACACATGTTAAAGTTGCAGCACTCATCTCCCCTGCCTGAAATAAATACAATTATCATTTTGAAATAGATTCGACTTAATCTTGTTCTTAAAAAAATGCACCTAGCACAGCATTAACGATAGCGAAAATGCCGGGCAATAAATAAGTGCACGTCTCTAGCTACTACAAAGAAAGATATGTTTCTGAAAATAAATTTAAAAGATTATCTTTTTTGTAAATTGTGATGAAAATTTGCAAAATGCAACATCTATCAGCATCCAGACTGCCAACATGTTCCGAAAGGTTGAAGAAACATACAAATAAATAAAATTGGAGTATTTGTTTGTAATATTAAAATAACTGGTTTATATTCTATGTGTGTAAACGTACAGTCATATAACAATACGGCACATGTAACAAAGTAACTATGTTTACAACTTTTATCTGTCTGTCTGACCTGGTTAATATCTGAATAGGCTGGACCGATGTTGACGCGATTTTACCGTCAGGTAGCTGATTTAATAGAGAGTAACTTAGGCCACTTTTATGTTAGAAAAAATCTAAATAATAAACAAATAAAAGTTAAATTCCATGCGGTTGAAGTCACAGCCACAAGTAGTATATAATAAGAATAGGCTCTCTTGAAATTTTCTATCCTAATATAGGATAGGAGACTGCGTCGTACATCACAGCACGTTGCAAAATCCTCGAAAATATACTTTGCTTGTCAAAGATTTAAACTGTTTTCTCCCGTATTCATTCTCATATAGACTTTCTGCCGTCCTGTCTGACAGCTCGTAATAGGCAAGCAAAGACGAAATGAGCCATAACTATATATGCTATATGCATAGCTAACAAGACCACTGGTAGTCGAGTGCTGTGCAGCAACTTGCTCGGGTAAGGATCCACCGTCTTACCGATTCTTGCCACCATAATGACAATGTAATGTTTCCTTCCAGAGAGTAGAGCAATCAATAGATTTGAATAAAAGCTTAACACCCCTACTACAAAACCAGGACGCGCCTACAACATCTATAGTGTCTATAAGCTGCAATAATCTCACATCGGACATAAAAAAAGCCGTCATGTCTAATTTCAAAAGTTTATGTATAAATGCTCACCTGTACATTCCAAAGTTTCCCCCTAGCAACATTTGTTTTAAGGCATTTTCCAATCCATCTCAATAATCGTTCTTTCACTTGAGGTCCACTTTTTAATAATGTTAAAAATATTTTATGCATATTGTTTGTGAGATGTGATGATGCATTCCAAATTGATGATTCAACCATTGAAGTTGCCGCCTGCAAAAAATTAAAAAAAAATAAAAATTCTTAATTTTTAATACACTTTTTTTAATAATAACTAGCCCATATGGTGAAATGACATTAACAGCTATTTATAGTTTGTTTGGATTATACCAGCTACTAACAGTTTATAAGGATTTGAGACATTTTTTCTCCATTTTTTCCAGTTTTTCTGCCATAAGAACCTTATCTTGACAATAACAAACTAAAAAAGAACAAATTTAACAATTCTTTTTTGTGTTTTTACCAATTTACCAATTTTATTAATTCTTTTTTGTGTTAGTTATTGTTAAGATAAGTTTTTTATGCCAGAAAAACTGGGAAAATTGTAAGAAAAATGGGGAAAAAATGCCTCAAAACTGTTAGTTTATCCTATTAATATTATAAATGCGAAAATTTGGATGATTGTTACTCTTTCACGCAAAAACTACAAAGCCGATTACGATGAAATTTGGTATGTAGGTAGCTGAAGACCCAGAATAACATATAGGCTACTTTATATCCCGGAGTTCCTGCGGGATTGGGACTTACGCGGGTGAAACCGCGGGGCGCAGCTAGTATGGACATAAACAAGGTTTATGGTTCCATATTTTTTCAGCTCAAAATAATCTGTGTGTTCCTGTATGAGTCAGCATTAAAAGCCAGGCAACATTCTATCAAAATTAATGACAACATTTTGTTACAAATTTTAAAGTTAATAATAAAAATGAGAAAGCAGGTATTAGAATTTAAAATTGTAATAAAAGAAGTGTTTTCACTCTTGTATCCCGGAAACAGTAGGCAGAGGTAGGTAGGAGGTAATCTGGGTACCTCGTGACTAGTCGCAAATACTAATGTCATAACTGGCAAACCTATTAGTTATCCAATGCCATGTATATTATAACTTTCATACATACATACCGCCAAGTAGGCAGAGAGTATCAAGTGCGAAACTTCACGATCCTGAAAAACCTATCTGGTAACATTCATTACCTTTTTCATACAAACACGCCGGTTTCGGAGACTCTTGACACCACGTTCGGATAATATCCGAGAGATCGTTGAATGTCAACCTTGATCTCCCTGGGTACCTACCTCCATCCACATTCGCATTGTATATCTGCTTTGTTAATCATTTATCTGTCATTCTTTATATAACAATTTCATTATATATATTACACCTGCAAGTAATTTTAAAAGAGGTACTAATAAAAAAGGAAGTAAATTAACAAAATATGTATTAGGTACCTGATCCATAGGATTGTCAAAGAATTCATATAGAGAATTTGCAGTGCGAGGTAGAACTGAAAGACTTAATAAAGCTCCAATAACAGAGTCCTGGTATAGTCTACCATTTGTTTGGATTTTAGGTTCGCAGGCCTCCATTAAGATAGGCGCTAAATGTGGATTACCTGCAATATATAACAGGCATAATGTTATGATTTATACTTAATATTACTAGTAGTAAGTAACTACTAGTAGTTTGTTGATAAAATTTCGATAACTTCTTCATTTCTATCTTTCGAAAAAAGAATGATCAAGTCGCTAAGTGGTATCCAAGGAAATAGTTGAAGCCAGTTTTTGCAATTTTATTGCACTTAATAATAATGTAATGGCATAAAACTAGAATAGCTGACAAATATAACTTCTGAGTTATATAAATCTGTCATGCATATTGGAAGACATAATGTAATATGCAATAATAAACACATATATTTATCTTCTTTTTTATCGACTATGTACTCTAGGAGTCCGGAGTTGGATTTGACTCGACTTATGAGGTTCCAGGTTCGATATCTAGGTCGGCTCGCAAAAAGGAAGTGTATTTATCAAAACTTTCTAATGAAAACAACGTTGTACGGGACCGGGTGTCTGGGACCTTTCACATTGGGGGACTTAGTCTCTACTTTTTCGGGGATATGGTCGAGAAGATACTATTTTATTTTTCAAATAATTATTATAATGATTATACTGCGAAAGTTACGATAAGAACTCACGCGGCGATTTTTAATCGCACCCGCGGCGGTTACAGTTCTGCGATTTATTTCAAAACTCACGAGATTTTTGCGATCCCGCAGCCGCCGCGGTTGAGATTATCGCCCGCCAACTTGGCGGTTGATTATCGCGCGGGCCGCGGTTGCGATTAAATAATCAGTAAAAATAGTATAAAATGATAGCCCGCCAAGCGACCGCAGACCGCGCGGTCGCAGCCCGCACGATTAACGGTGTAACCGCAAACAACTCCAGGCACTGCGGGCGAAAATCGCGTCGTGAAATGTGAACTTACGTTTTGTTAGTTTATATAGGGCCAGTTTGAAAATTTTTGTGTGTATTCAGCATTTAATCTTGCACTGACGCTTATTATTGTCAATGAAATGTTTAGCTAAGTCAATATTATTTCCATAATATTATGGAAATATCAAAGGCATTTGAATATATCCAAGGCCTTTGATCGGGTTTCTCACAGAGCTCTCCTTTCGAAGAATTCTTTCCAGGATCTTACCGAAAACTGAACTTAAGCAACTTAGTCACCAGTTTTTTTGAGAAGAGCATTAAGGTCATTATCGACAGTGCTTGTTCAGAGTCTAAGTTTTTTAATGCTGGCTGGCCCAACCAACCAACCAAGGCTCTATGCTTTCTCTCACATTTTTTCTTCTGCATACATGTAGCAAATGACTTAGTTATTGCTACACAGGCGATACTACTAGGAAAGTCTTGTACTTCGGCCGGCCTAATATTTTTTGGGTATGTGATTGAGAGGCTAAATTAACTTGTGTCTGAAATCGAGAATCTTTTGATTGAAATCTCGTATTGCGGTCAGCAGAATCTGATGAAATTTTACTGGTTAAAGTGGTTAGTCAGTGGTGTTAGTCATAAGCTCTAACTATTTGACCATTGAGACTGTCAAAATAATGTTGACAGTTGAAATTAGGTTATGAAGCTCACATACTTGCAAAAAGATAAATTGATGGCAATACGTAGATTGGCAAATTTATAAGATTAGACTTATTTACATCAGTATGTATTTTCTGTAGCACGGGTACCATAGTATCTCTTAGTTGTTCTTGATATCCTTCATCACCTGAAAAGCAATGCAATAATTTGTAAATTAGAATTACATGTGGAAAGTTACTAATATTATAAGTTTAACACTGAGCCAGTCAGCTTGTGACCATGACCAATGGAACTTGGTTGAAACGTCAATATATGTGGTTAAGACTGTGTATCAAACTAATGATTACTAATGACTGAACACTTGAGTTTAACATATACGTTATGTGGATTGTTATCAAAGATTTCAATGTTTAAATCAAGAATAAAAAGAGTTTCTATTAACATCGACACTAGTCCGTAACTGCTACTCTTCAGTAGTCAATGTCATGAACAGTTATGGAGGAAGTGTAGCTGGAAAACTAACTCAAGCAAGAAGCTAGATAGCCTTAGGATTAAATAAAAAAAAACCTAGCATGTAGCACTTTTACAGCATCTTCAAGGCTATACTACATAGCGGATAAAATTATAGTGTATTAAAAAACGGATAAAGTTATAGTGTATTTAAAAATGAAATCATAAATAGGAAGCACATAGGTCTAACATCCCAGCCACAGGACAGCAATGCACCTGTAACATCTATGATGACCATAGGCCACAGTGAGTATATCTCATACCATCAGGAGAGCCATGTGCTTGTTCGCTGACCTGTCACATAAAAAAAATATTTAAAATGCAACATCATTTTAACCTTAACTCCCCTATATTAAAATTAGACCGGTCTTTTGAAAGTAATCCCACATGTATCTGGAATCACAATTAGTTACTGAATATATCATTTAAATAAGTCTGTCATCTTACCATTCAGCCAGCTTTAGCAGTGTTTTAAATTTTATGCTATTTGTTTTAATTATAGTCGTAAGGACTTCACAGGATGTAAATAAGTAGCCTTCCTATTTTCATTCAAACATTTTTATATTTGCAATATTTATTTGACTTATTAAGTAATCAGTTGGTAATAATAAAAGTCAAGAAAATGTCAATAATTTCAAACTTAAATTGTTTCATATTATTAACATTTTTAATTATTTATATAGCATACTCACTATATATTATATTTTAAAAGCCGATATTCCGGCCAAGCTGGAGAGGCCGAGGTCACGACTGTCCACGGCCTATGCAACTAGTATTCCGCAAAAATAATTAAAAATGTTAAATATCAATAATACAAGCAAACTCCACGGTTCAAGATCGGTCGATTGTTAACAGTGTCCAAGGTAAAAAGTTTCCTTACCGTCAGCTACAAATGCTTTAACTAAATCAATAAAAAATGTGTGACTTTGAGGGTCAACATGTTGTAACAGTTCCACTAATTGTATAGAAAAATCTTGGCCATCAAAAAGAGCTGGTTGTTTTAATGCTGTGACTGCATTCCTAAATATTAGCTCCTTCATCCTTTGTAATGCATTTTTGACATAAGTTGTAGTTATATGTTCAAAACTTTGGAGATTTTGTATAGCACTAAATAAATAAGGGAACACTTGGCCTTGAATAACATGTTCCTTAAAAGTTTTGTGTGTTTTTGGCAAAATACATTCTTGTATATTTTGTAACAATAACCTTTCAAACAATGCTTGCTCTAATGCTTCCAAATCAATTAGGGTTTGAGGTTTAATTGCTTGAGCTAGTTCTTCTAGGTAAACCAACTGTCTATCAGACTGGTCGTCAACTGCGTTAGGGTTGACCGTGAAGTGGAAAACATTTTCTACAATATTGTTGATAACTTTATTATTCTCTTCTAAAATTTCATTTGATTTTTTTTCCAAGGCTATTTGGTCGGAGTTACAATCCGGGCTGTTAGAAGATTTTGTTTCTTGTGCCCCCAATAACCCAGCAAAAGGATTTGAATGCTGAGACATAATGTTATGGTTTTCTTTCAGCAATACAAAAATTAACAATATATTGTTATCATTTCAGCAAATCGGTGACGAATACACTTAATATCCAAAAAAATTGCATTTTCAAACACTTCTAAATAATATTATACACATCTGTACTTGTTATCGATATCACAAAATCGCAAATCACAAAATCAAAATTCCTGCAATTCACAATCTTTCACAGATGAAATTTCAAAAACTGTGGTTTGGGTTTTGACAGCTGACAATAATAACAAAAATAGTGGCATTGACAACTCACATTTTTCAATACTGAAACCGGAAATAGTGTTAAAAGTATCTGAAAGTTGCTTACTTGAATAATGGTTGGGAGGGAGGCGAAATGGCTGAAATCGTAAATAAGCGCATTGTTCGCTCGCTCTCTCTCAACAAATCACTAGCGTTGCATTCCAATATACGCACACGTACGACACTGTCTAATAATTAAGCATTCCAATATTAAAAATATACAAATAGCGATTCCATTAATAAAACAATAACAAAAAAATAAATTCAAGGTTAAGCTAGTCCTACAGTAAAATATTAAATTAGATGAAATAAACAGTTTTTCAATTTAATTTAATTAACTTTATGCATAACATCAATCGTATACTAAAAACTTTTGTTTAAGAGGTCTACTTATTATACCTTTTTCAGTGGCATATTAGACAACATTTAAGTTGAAAGAAGTAATATCAAAGTAGAAACATCTCGATGGCCAAAATATTGTTTTAAAGATGGGCTTCCTACTTTCACTTCAATGCTAACTTTACGTTACTAATTTAAAAGATTGGATCATGAGATCATTTGGTTTTGTTAATATGTGCGTTCTATACTTAGAAATACTAAGAGTGAATTAGAATTTAATTGTTTGGAAATGTCATGATGCAATACATTGTTAAAATATATCCGATCCACGATTTAGTTTTTATAAAATCAACGCGAATAAGTACCACGTGGTTCATTTGAACATTTTTCTCTAATTAACTACTAATTATAAGTTTATGAGATGGCTGGATAGTTTTTTAAAATTATTAAGTATCGTAGAAATCGATGACGCATAATGAAATTAACAATATTTTGAACATAAATTAGTAGAAATGGAAAAAGGGAGTGAATTAAAATGCTTAAGAAGTAAAAAAATATTTTTTTATTATTTAAACGTTACGTAAAACCTAGAATTTGTATTAGTTCAGTTAAAGAACACAGGCGAAAAAAAGGGTTAGTGACAGATTTTGTAAATAAACTTACATATTTATCATTTGTTGGAATTAGTTATGAATTAGAGATACTTATTATAATTATCAATTTTATTTGAATAAAAATAAACATTATGAGAAACAAGTTCTTTGCCCTAACTGTAAAATACTTTTTAAAAAATTGATGTTCTTTTATAAAATATAAAATTCAGCAAGTTTTGTTTTAATTAAATAAAATATGGCGATGAAACCTGTTAAATTTATCTTTAGTGAAAAATAGACTGATTTTACATAAATGCTTAAAATAAACTACAGAAATTAGCAATTTGACTTTTATGATTTCTGTAAGTTGCTTGCATTGTTTACTCCCTTAGCGCCATTCATTTCCGGTGCTAAAATTTAGAACTAAAGATTTACGCATTTCGTTTTTATTTCGCTGCAGTCGGCGTCCGCATACGAAATCAATATTGCGTATTATTCGAATTGTTAAGTCGTCTTTATGCAGCAATGCTATGAAAGATTTTTCTTACATGGCGTATAGTAGTCGCTCATAGTGAATCGTTCTTTAAATGTAAGATTGGTAACACTTAATAATTATTTACTTGCTAGGCCATTATACGAATGCGTGTCCCTTACATAACGCATAGAGTGCTTGACGAATATTCCACACATTATGTGCAGTCAATTAAATAGTTTAAGTACACATCACAAATATCTCAATGGTAATAAAATTGTATACAGACTTCAAAAGTATACATAATAATATATAAATTTCTATTGAAACATGACCAGAAGAGACATCCAAAATGGCGTCTCATTTTAATTCTCAGTACAATAATGTTAGTCTTGCCTTTATTTTCTCTTAATTTTTTTGCATGTTCGATTTACGAATTACTTATTTTTACTTTATTTGTATATATAATATTTGTATAAATTCGTTGCGCTAATTCACAAAGGGATGGTGTTGGTACTTAGTATTCTCTAATTTGGTAAAGTATGTTAAATAGGTAAATAACTGTTGCTACATATTTAAAAAGTGTATAATTTATTATCTTAAAATGTATGACAAAAAGGGTTGTTATATTGTTAATTAGTAGGTACTTGCTATTATACGCCAAAATACGATATAATACATGTGTGTGTGAGTGAGCGTTGTACGCGTGACCTCGAAAAGGAAGGACAAAATATATGCCGTTCTAGAAGGCTGACGTCATTTGTGGCGAGAGCTCTGCGAACCGCAAGACATTGTGAAATGTGAACGGCCACCCACTGCTAGCATATTTGCCTGTATCTAATAATTTCTTGAATAATGTGGCTATGAACAGTTAGTCTATTGACTTCTGCCATACATGTTGAACACTACTACTGCGCAATCCATATAAATTAGTGATATTGGAGATTCCATTGTAATGACGATTGTCTCGACGAATATTAGGTATAGTATCAGAGGAAATTAAAAATTCCCGAAACTTTGATAGACTGACGGTTTAACATTCTTAAAATTGATAAACCGTATTTTCGACATAACACAAACTTATTTCTTAAAATTATCAAGTCTGCCTTTTACGTCGTAAATATAGCGTATTGGTATGTGTGTGTAATGTTACATTAGTGTGCAACTGTACAAGAGGGTGTGGTTATTTTTAAAACTGTGAATATGTACAAAGTTTTTATCTAATAGCAATTGAACATAAACTTGCTCGTTAACTATATTAACGTGTATTTTAAAAATTGTTCCGCGATAGCATTTTGCTAAATAAATCATAATCACGAAGTTCGAAAAAAAAAGATGGCGTCTGTAATTGCGACGTTCTTCTCGCCTGACAATGCCGTTCTAAATATAACTCACAAAGACATCTTAAACCGGTTTGAATTATTTCTTTTTTGGCCTAAATTAAGTAATTATTCTGGTTAAAAGACTAAACTTATTTATTTAAAACGCCTAACCTTGAAAACATGACTGAGTTTCATATTAGACAATATGGCATCTTTTGACCTAATTGATTGAGTACAATGATACCTAAAATTATTAACTTTCATTTGATCCAAAAAATATTGCGTTTTAGGCAAGGTCTTCAATAATTTGAGATTTCAAGGTAAGAGTAGAGATAGGATTTATAGGTAGGTATTTGCTAATCATTCTACGTCATCCAACACGTCATTGATGTGTCATGTGTCATACCTATTAGGTACGGATAGAACGCCCCACAGTTTTTTGTCCTGTTTGCCTTTGTTTTCAGAGAGATGAAACTGCTTTATGAAAGGGTTAGTCAGGTAACGTGTCTATCATATTTTGTTCTACGTCATAAGATACTGACAAATTTAGATTTTTTTATTTATACTTATATTTCTAATTATATTTCATTTATTTAATTCAAATTCAAACAGCGGACATCAAAATACACATTTCTAATTCAATTAAGTTTGGTAAGAACTACAATAATTGAAGTAAAATTAATCGACAGTAGGTAGGTACTTCAAATTATCTCTCAAGTATTGTTTTAGATCCGGTTTGATTTGAAGAACGGGTAAAATGCATTTGGCGGATATTGCCCTTGAGCCTTGACCTAGCGCGTAGTAAGTCGTAACACACTTTCCCTTAAATGGATCATTGAAAACTATTCTATATTCTGCCGCTTTCTTGTTCATTCTGCTTTATTGCAGGGTACTTTACAAGTCTATTAATGTTTAAAAATAGTTTATCATCTCGGGTAACTGAAAAAAATGGTATAAAGATTCAGCAATCCGGAAGTAATTTTGGCCATATGCCATTAGTAACTCGATTCTGATATTTCTAACATATAAAAGCATGAGCTAGTTATTTCTCGTAGAACTGTATTCATTAAGTTAGCATACTTATCTAAAATAGAAAAGAAACGTTTGTGTAATTCCACCCACTTGTAGTAGTAATTCCACCCACTTGTAAAATTCTACGTACCTACCTAAAGGGCGTGAAAATATTTAATATAAAGTAGATAAAGTAAACACTAAACTGTCCAAAAAAATTGAAATCACCTCTTTTGAACATTTAAAAATATATGACCTATTTATTAATAATATTACATTAATTTTATTTTAATTCATCGGGCAAAACTTTCGCAATAGGTCAGTCACCTTATGGTGATAAGTTGTGACTTGATAAAAAATATATAAAAAGCTTAAAATATTTTAAAGAACACGCAAATTGAATTTCGGCACGTAAATAGATATTGGTGGATGCTATATAGTATATGTAGGTAAGTATAATAAATATAAGTAAATGATGTTTGTATTTAATGTGATTCACAAGTTGATTTCAATAGTCGTTGAAGAGTTTAAATGTCTTCTTTAACAATTGACACTTTTATTGGTCACGCTTTAATTCATTTTATCGTATTTTATTTTTCTGTAGGAACTTCACAGAAATCTATTGTTAATTATATTCTACGCCAGGTACCTACTTGCCTAATAGCTGTCATTATATTGTTTAATGACTGTACTTATCTTTGTTTTAATGAATTTCACAAATTTTTAAAGAAACTGGAGTTTGTCAAGTTTTCTTTATAATCATAATGTATTTTATAATAACAATTATCTAATAATCTTTTTAGAAATTTGTTACTAAACATACGTACTTAGGTAAGTCGTTAATAAAATATGTCCCTGGTAAATTTCGTATATGGAAGTTAAAATCAAAAAAAAAAAATTATAAACGTATAACCTCTGTGCCAAGTATGATATCTAATCCATTTTGGTAATAATTCGAAATATTGCTATAACACGGAAGGCATTACATTCAAAACTCTTTATAAGACAGCTGTCTTTGCATCTACAACTAGACATACATTTTAAGAAAATTTATACAAGAAAGCGTTACTTTGTAGAAATCAATACTTAAATCCAAAGAAAATTATTTAATTTGTAATTTTCCTCCAAAAATATGTATTTCTCAAAAATAAGTAGGCATCGCCTTAACAGTTATTATTATGGCAGATATTTTAAAAACTTTTTTTTTATAGTAATAGTAGTAATACTAATTATAGTTTTTTAACCGAGTTAAGTACAAAAAAAAAAAACCGGCCGGTATTTTTTTTATGTACACAGATTTCTCAGAGATTTCTGAACCGATTTACGTAATTCTTTTTTTGTTCGATGGGGAATAGTTTCGAATTGTTCTCATAAAAATTTGATTCAGGTAGACCGATTAGTTTCTATTTTATGATCATTTTTTTATCTATATTCACCTATCCCGATGTTTATTTTCATTAAATTTAATCATATCAGCAATAAACTAAAAATAAAGAATTAATATTAATCGTATACCTAATACCTATTATTTATATGTGCTATTTATTAATAGGTTTGAAGTCGGTGCCAAGTCAATTTAATACTTATAATATAATTATTAGTTTGGCTAAGTCTTGGAACTGACTTCAAACCTTTTAGTAAATAACACATATAAATAATAGGTAGTATATGATTAATATTTAATCTTTATTATACGTAGTTATTTTTATTAGTTTGATCATTGTACCCCAACACTGATTTATTGTCTTCCCTGTATTTAAATCCTAGCGTGACGTTGACTTGCATATTTTTTATTATTGTGCGCCCCTACACCTTGAAATCACATGTGTAGTCAATATTATCAGCAACTCTTCGTCATTAACTCTCTAACTTTTTTGGTATCGTGATATGTTTTTCTTAAGACGACACTATTACTCGTATATGCCCACATCAAAACGGTTATTTTAATGTTTTTGATAGGGTTTTTTAATTCAGGGTTAATGTGATATCGAATTGTGTAAATCTATAATTCCGATTAATATTAGATTCCGATTTTTCGAAATACATCTAATGCAAAAATATAAGGTTTAACAGTGTTAATATCTTACGCCCGGTAATCAGTACTTTTTGTCATCCATTTGTATTATTTAAAAAAAAAACTTTTTGGTAATTTGATATCAATTATTAGTAGGATTCTTGTGGATTCTAGCGGTTACAACTACTTTCTTTTTACTTTCATCGCACTTCTTTTGGTTCACTCGTAACCTAAGTAAACGTTTTATAAAAATACAGTTATACAATCGCCTTTGTGGTCTAGCGGTTCAGTTGTTGGACTTGACTGCAAGAGGTCCCTGGTTCGAATCCCGGGTCGGGCAACAAAAAAAGAAAATTGGTTTTTCCCAATTTTCTGATTTAAAAAAAAGTTGCTCGGGATTGGATATGGGCCCGGTTGGCGATGGGCTTGCCACCTATCACATTGTGGGACTTAGTGTCTTCGGCTAGTCGTGGGTGCCCTGATTGTGCCTCTTCCTACCTCTTCGGGGATATGGGCGTGAAGATACCACTCAGTTATACACGTTGACTTAGTAATATAGTTAAGTTTGTGATTTGTAAAGAATTATAAAAACGCTTTAAGGTTTCATTGCAAAAATGGTCGACCAAAAACGTTGTCTCCAAACCTCTTGAAAATATTTTGATCATTTGATAGTCTAAATGTACGATCTGCTCAGTTGTCTTTAGTTGTTTTTTTCCGATAATGTTCCAATCGTAGATTTAATTTTTTCTCACATTCGTAATAGGGATTTCAAATATGTCAAAAAATGTGATTTGATGTAGACGTATTAAATTTTTGGTTATTATTACTAGCATTAGTCAAAAGATATTTCCACCCAAACCACGGTTCAACAACCTGTAACATACGTTCTGTACGCTGCATAAACTTGTGTACAGTTCTATAGCTAGCTTAAAAAACTTGATAAGAATTGACCGTTATTTTTACCAGTTTCACGCTTGAATATTTGATGATAAGTTTTCAAATTCTGTTCAAATACTTTGTACAAGTTTACATATTATTTACTTTTAAGTAAAGACCGTCGAAACTGTTATCACGTACTAAGGTACTTTTAAAAAGTTCCATAAAGCCTTTAAAGATTTTCTGATATATGCTTTTATTTTTGTTGTACTATTTTTCTTGATGACTTAAGGTATTGTCTGCTCGTCTTATCCTCAATGCCCCACAATGTTAACTATACATTTCTGTGCGGTTAATGTACTGTTTAAAATACAGTCTAATAATATGTGTATTCAAAGGTCACTAAACATCTCTACTGATAAAACTATTAGGTCAAAATTGACGGGTTTAATCTGCCAACAAAAACACAATCTGAAATATGTTGTGAATACGTAAAGATGCGCACTAATTATTACATTTCTAAAACTATATTTTAATTAAATTTCCAAAATAAGATTTTCATTCTATTTCTAAAATTATACCTTAGTTATTTTATTATATTTCTAAAATTATAATTTAAAGTTATATAAGGTTTAAGCATGGATAGTTTAGCCATATTGTGACGAGACATGTAATTACGCCAATTTAGGTCAATGCCACAACTATATTTCCGAAGACGAAAATAAAAACGTTAAAAAGCTATTCCCTGTCACGATATTTTAAAATGAGAAGATCAGCTACAATATAAGTATCGTTATGACGCTTATATTGTAGGTCGTTAGTTGTTAGAGATGGTAACGAAGTGGTAACATTTGGTGGATCCAAATAATATTTTGGAGTAATCTGTCTTTAAAATAAATCATTAATTATTGTTTTACGGGAACCACTTGTAATTAGTTTAGCAAATGAAACAGCCCCCTATCGTAGCCGGTAGTTCCGTAAATACATTTCCATTAACATATATACAAACACGTAGACTAACATATATACAAACACGTAGACTTATGACGAACTCGTCAAATTCACGAAACATTTAAAATGCTGAATATAGCAAGAGTTATGTCCATTTAGTATTACATTATTTATTATTACTTAAACTTAAAACTTTTTAAATTCCACACCCGAAGCCTCGTAACCATCATTTCAGGTCGTATGTAGCCACAGATGAATGAATGGTTAGATTTTGCAATGAATAATATTCCGTCTTGTAAAAAAAACGCAAAGTAATTGAAGAGTAATAAATAAAGCAATATTTGTTAAATACAATATCCATTTCATATTAAAATGTGCGTCACATTCACCTTGGTCAATATTTTGTATCGTTCGTCATTTCAAACAATAACAAATCGCTTTTTTAGAGTTATTGATATTTTAAAGCATAAGACAGCAAACTGATTTCTGCTAGAGTAAATAACAGTAAACTCATATTCACATAGCCATACCCAATATCAAAAGAATTACCCATTGTTTGTTTCGCTAGGATTAGATTTTAATTTGCTTGAACGAGTATAACCTTCTATGGTCTGTTCCAAAAAAAAGAGAAAAAAGGCCATTGACTTAATTCTCATCTGATATACATAAGCGAAATAATGTTTACTTATTAATGACGAAATCTCAAAAACTATTGGATTTATAAACATGAACTTAGACATAGAGATAATTCATAGACATGATATTTCAACTAAGAATAACTAATATACAGTAATAATACTAGCAAACTATTTAAAACTAGCAACGAAATTAGGCCCTTGCCCTGCGTCCCACCTCATAGTCGTAAAAACAGGTTAGCCACGTCTGGATGACTGTGACGATTTCCTCGTATGGTAAATGAACCGCAATAACTGCGTAAATGATAAAATGACAGAAATATTTGTATGAATAACAACGCTTTCAGTTTTATTCGGTATTAACGTAATATTTAGGGTCAGTAATAGTTTTTTCTTTGCATTTCTTACTTACTTTTATTTTCTACATGTTTATGTATGTATGTATATATGTATGACAATACCAAGTACTACCGTCAAAATGGTAGAAAAAAACGCAGTTGTGGCGCGTCGAACCAAAGGTTAAGGTGAAATTAAAGGGGTAGGCTAAACACTACTGGAACATAAATTAATTAGTGTACTAGTTTTCTGCTAACTGTTGTGGTAATAATGCCGTGTTAAAGAATACTTAATAAATTCTAATAAGGCTGTTATAATTTTCAGGGAAACATTCGTAATGGCTGACCCAGCAACAAATGCTGACGACTTGGAAGATGGAGAGATTGAAAGCGATGGTGAGGAGACAGGTGATACTCTACAAAGTATTAATAAATCAGAGTCGGGTCCTGGAGAACCAGAGAAACCACCTAAAGATGAGTCTCAAGATGTTTATTATTCAAAATCTGGCAAGAAAAAGAAATCGAAATCAAATAAAAGCGAACAGAAAAAAGATAAAAGTAAAAAAAGAAGTAAATATGCGAATTTAAATGAAGATGATTTTGCAGGAAATATAGAAAGAGCAATAAGAAAAGCAATGAATAAAAATAATGACAGTGAAGCAATAGATGACGAGGTCGAGGAGCGACGTAAACATAAGAAAAGGAAGAAACATGATAGTAATGAAGGTTCTTCTAAAAAACGTAAAAAGCAAGAAATGTCTGATGAGATGGATGAAAATGAAATGATGTGCATAAGAGGAGCTTCACCTGTACAAAAACCACCTTCTCCAGAAGCAATGTATTCAGATGAAGATAGAGATTCTTATGCTTCAGACAGTAGTCAATCTGATCTACGTGAACAATCACGGAAAAAAAGACAAAGACAGCCTCAGCGTGAAAGAAATAAAAGCAAAAGTGACAGAAGAAGAGGAGCTCATCCTATGCAAGATGCAGACGGAGTTTGCTTGTATTTCATGCAAGGAAAATGTCATAAAGGTGATGATTGTATATATTCACATGACGCGCAACCACCTCGCAAAATGGAATTGTGTAAATTTTATCTCATGGACTGCTGTGCTAAAAGAGACAAATGTCTTTATATGCACGCAGATTTTCCATGTAAATATTACCACACAGGGCTTCCTTGTATTTTTAAAGAGGAGTGTAAGTTTGCACACGGTAAACCTTTAAATGAAGGTCTTAAAAATATTTTGTTAAAACACATTGAATCAGCTCCCAAAGAAATTTTAGGTGACTTTCCTAGGTTGAATAGAGAGGGTGCCCTAAAAATGATTCAAACAACACAATTGAAACTAATACAACAATTTTCAGATAACACAGATAACCAAGTGAAGAGTATACCATCTCTCTTCGATTTGAATATACCGAACCCGCTGAATAATGTGGATAGTTTGCAAGGTAACCAATTCCATAACGACAAACAAAACAAGGTATCTCCTAAAGTGCGGCAGTCAAGATGGCAAAATGACAATTCCAATCAAAATATAAGTTTGTCTCCAAACAGTAACGCAGGTACTACAAGTGTTTTAAGTATTAAAAATTTAACAGGTGTCCTGACTCCACGACAAATCTGGGACCTAACAAAAATGGGAATTGAAAATTTAGACCAACTAGGTCAGTTGACAGTATTGCAGTTGAATAGCATAGGCATATCTCTTAAACAAATAACAGAGATACAACTCAATACAATGAATATACAGAAGTTAGGCTTAATTAATAATGTAGATCATCAGTCACAATTTACAGGACCTCCAGCTGTATCGAAGGACTTAGATTTAAGAGTAGCACCGACAGTTCCTTTAATTAATCCTTTACCAGTAGCATCAGAATTACCTGGTCAGGATGTAGATATGCGCTTTCAACAAAACATTGCTCTTGGTCTAGATGACAGTACAAATATCAAAATAGAACTGAAAGAAAATCTATGTAAAGATATGATAGACATAGATCAGTATACAAAAGATGCTTTGAAATTTGCATCGAAAGATAAGGAAAATATTGATATATCAAATGAAACATATGAAAATGAGAAAATAATTACACCGATTGAAACAAAAGATGTAGACCATAGAGTGTTGCCATTTTCAGAAGATAATTCTAGAGTAAATAGGCCGAAAGTTGAAGAGCCCCCTTTACATGTAGAAGGTGATACCGATATCCGTTTTCTCCAACCAGAACCCCTTTTCAAAAATCCTGCAAAAAGAAATAGGCGGTCTACTACAGACGATGATGAGGATAATAATTTATTAATAGATGAAAAATGGTATTCCAGTGATGAAGAAAAAGGCGCTAGAAAGAAATCACCAGCACAATCTCCTCAAAAGACGCTGTCACCTACAAATGTTGCTCCGCCCGTAATTGAACCGTCAACTGTGTTAAGTAAGCTAGGAGACTTATCTAAAATTGATATCAGTGAAGAAGTGACAAAACTTCTAAACACCATGAAAAATAATCTACAAGACACTAACCCCACGAACAACAACCATCAAGATCAAAATGTTTCACGAGATCCACGATCTAAGCGCTCTCCAGTTAAAGTGACTGAACTGAGTAAAACTACTATTAAGAAACCTCCTCGAGTATCAATTTACGAATGTGTTGATGGAGAGCCTACCGATGGGCGAAGGCGTACTGACGTAGACTTACGACAAAGTGATTTTACGGTTCCTGCGTTTGGCGATACAGATTTGAGACAAGGAACCAGTGGTGATATAGACTTACGTTTAGGTATTCCTTTCAAACCCCTTCCTAATTATACTCCAGCTTCAGAAATCAATGGTTCCATCACTAGTCATCCACCTATACCTTATAAATTAACTTTGATTGATATCCCACGGCCTGATTACACAGATATTAAAAATAGTACTGCAAAGTCTCAGGCATTGACAGATCCCAGATTAAGGAAAGTGTTTAGGTTATCAATAGAAGAGTCAAATAGTGATAGTGAAAAGACACTTGTACCAGTGATGCCAGCGGCTCCAGCGAATCCTGCCCCTAGAGTCGATCCTCGCAGAAAACCAAAGGAAACTGTAGAAAATAATAATCAAGAGCAAAAACTGAACACACTAGAACTGCAAACTATACTTCAGAATTCCAGTTGGTATAAAGATTTAAGTTCGACGCAGAAGATTTTTGTTAATCAACACTTAGCGCCAGTGACGCAAATGCTTAAACAATACCAACAAGAAAAAATGTTGGGCAACAAATTTGATTTAACGCAGATACAAAGCAATACTATTCTTTGTAGCATATTTACTAATTTAGGGGTATCCTTAGGAGAAAATGGTGAGTTTTCATATTTGCCAAAACCCAAAGAAGCTCTACTAAAAACGCCTGTTAATCATAATCCAAATCATTTTGGTATGAATGCTGGGCCACCAGGATCTCTAGAAGGTAACATGAACATGATGAATATACCACCTATGGGTATGAGTGGTGGTATGAACGTACATGGCTATAACCAGAACTTGCCGGACCCTCGAGGCGGTCCTACTCCCGGTTTATTAGGTATTGCTCCAAATATACCACATAATTTTAATAATAACTTTGGCGGTCCTCCTAATTATGGAAATATGAACTTTAACGGGCCTCCTCCTAGAAACGATTTTAATTTCGGCGATAGTGATCAAAATTTCCAAAGGTTTCCTAATAGGGGTCGCGGTCGAGGTAATGATAGATGGAATCGTGGCGGTTCTGGTCGAGGGCATCGTGACCGAAAAAACTTTAATGATCGTGGTAATTGGATGAATGAGAGACATTAAGATGTAAATATGTAATGATAAGACTGTAGGTAAATATCCTTCCACATTAAACCATGTGATCAAGGTGATGAATCATTAGTAACGATAGACTTGTTAAAATAGTTTTTTTAATACAATTTAAGTTATAGATAAATATTTTTATGTGAAATTTCTTGGACAATGTAAATAATTATCAGTACCTAATATTTCACATTTCAGAATTATGTTAACAGTAGTAATATTAAGTTAATTTAAAAAGTACTCATCATACGAGCCAAATGTTTTAAGACTGAGTGCAATTTTTTTATGTTGTGTTCGTGATTAGCTATTAAAACATACGCGGAGTAAAGTTTGAGTAGTTGAGAATATCTCATATAAATACAGCAATAATTTTGATTGCAAGTACGTGAAGGTCATTTATTATGTAGATCCAGTTTTTGACTGAAAGAAATAATGGAGTATTGTACGTCACATGTTCTAACATTGTTTTATAGAAGTAACCGTACGGAATTCTACTACGCCGGAAATAAATCTACATTTATTATAGCCCATGTATTAATTTTGTTCCTAATTCAAGATTTTTTAGCACAAACAACATGAAGAATATGTATGAGTTAAAATGAAAAAGCATAAAAGTTAAATGGATGTTTTTCAGTATTAATGAATGAATCGCAAGTTATGGGTGAGTCAATTGAATCATTATTCGACATATATCTTACGTTTATTGTCAACCAACTTTTTTTTAGTAGAGAGGCAATGGATCTTTGCGGAACAGATTGGTATTCAATATGGCTGATTTTTTCCAGTCACGCTAGGTGCTAGAACTCTGAAATTACTCGGCCAGATTGGTACCACCCTTTCCTGCTACTGTAATCCAGAAGCTCGTCATTGTCATACCGTTTGAAGAGTAGATTAAAAATAGAATTATGTACACAAGAGGCCTCAGGTCGACGACAATCTGTTGACATATGTGGTGTCTACTTATTTCTTACCACCAGGGATAACGTCTGTTTGTTTCTGAATCCTAACTATGACCTATACTCTCAAGCGTCTTCGAAAATATTTGATTGAAATGTTTTAACAGCGCCTCTATTGTTAACTAAGAGAACTATATATTCTGACCAATAAGCGCTGTTGATTTTAATAAGTTACCGAACGTCGTCTATACCAGCTCATGTTAGAGACCCCTATAAAATATAATATAGTAATGTAATATAATAATAAATAGGATTCTAGATAAGTCACAAACTTGAATAAGTTTATGACTTACCGAGAATCCTATTTGTAATTAATCCTCTTTTCTGCGTAGATGTTATTGTTCTGAAAACTAAAATAATTTTATACTATTTATTATACAAGAATAAGTAGGTCGTGTACGAAAAAAAACTTCTTTTTTTTGTAAAATAACACAATCATATAAGTTGTATTAGAACCAATAACCAGCAAAAAATACTTCAAGACAAACACTAATCAATTTACAGGTTAATTTTTCACTTTGATACAGCATGTAATCACGTGTTATGCTGTTAGCCAAATCGCTAACAGAATTTCAGAAATTATAAAATTTTTATTTGATTGTAGGTCTTATCGTCTTTGTTCAAGTAATTTTTTTTTCGGTTATTCAAATATACAAATAAATGTCATTGATCACCGATCATGCAGAATATAGAATTTTTGCCGTTGGAAAAAGAAAAAGTTAATGAAAACAAAAATTTAACTAAATATACTAAAAGTCGATAAAAATGTCTACTTCTGTCGTGTTTTGAAGACTTAATTAAAATACTATATCTACGCTTATTATTAATTTCGTTTTTGTATATTCACAAAAACTTAAACATAAAGACATATGTTCGATATTTTTCGATATGTTTTAGTTCCATAATCGAAGAGAAAACGTTTCGACAAAATTTTCTCTGCTTGCACATGTGGTCATACACTGGTTAGAATTTAGATTAATCCAACAAGTGGCTTTTGGTCATAATAGTAAGGAAGTGGACTCTTGGTTCCTTTGCCCAAAGTGAGGACCACACATTATGCCAGGTGATGGGAGTGCCATCATATTAATTTTAATTTTTATAAATGAATATAGGTACATAATAAATCTAAGAACATCTTACTCTCAGTTGAACAAAACATTTAAATTTCATATTTAATTTTACTTGATTTTAAATATTTATTACTAGATGTTATCAAAATTGTAAGATGAGTTCTGACGCTATTGAGAGAAAAAATGGCGTAGTTTTTTTTTGTAATTCTTGAGTCATTTCATGCACATATTTAGTGAAATTAGTCAATTTTGGTAGTATTTTGTACAATTTTGTTCAGTTAAATTTATGTACTTGTACACAAGTACATAATTTTGAAGAAACTAGTGTATCGTGTATTACCTCGAAACCACCAAACCTCACTAAATAAGCTTGAGTAAGGAGGCCAGTGCTTTAATTCAGACCTTGACATGACTTTCTTTGACGACAAATGACTAATTTTGTATAATTTAAGCCCGATTTTGTTTAATCGGTTAACTTGATTCAAATTTCAACTTGACAAATGGCATATTATGTTATCACTTATGCCAAAAACTACAATAATTAAAAAAATTAAGATCTACCGGTAATTTTTATTTTTTAATGCAAAGTCTGCGGTCGCTGATGTAAATTTATCGGAAAAATAGCTTTTAAAATAAGTATTTGACTCATTTCTTACTTGACTTTTTGTTCACTCTGTTTCATAATAAATAGTAGAATATAATCGATTAATTATAACTACTAACTTGTCTTTTTAACACACGTCCTGCTCTAATTCGAGATATATTTTTTTTTCAGAAATACTTAGCTTCTTCATTAAAAAAATATTTTTTGGTAATTTGTTCACTTAGATTCAAATGTGATTTTTTACGAAGCTACTACTAACAATAAGTCTTTTTGGATGTAGGGTCACTTGGAGAAAATATTGCTAATTTGAGGAACACTTGCTTTAAAAATATAAAAATTGAGACTAGACAATGAAATTGAAAATCAAGTTTCTACTGAAAGCTCTAGATGGCGTTGTCTCCAATTCCTTTATAAAAGATATCTTGTTCACATCTTACGCACTACTTTTTTACATTAACGATTTTGTTCATGTAAGACCTGAACTTGTTTTTTTTGCATATTATAAGAAATTCAAGTAGGCGTTTAGCTAAAAATGTATTTAAAATATTTACGTGAATTTAATAAGGGATAAAATAGACGGCTAAAACGCCGAAGTATTACGGCCATGTTGTTTGACTCGGTTTTATTTTATTATTGTTGCTTTGAGATGTTATTGATGCAGAAACGATAAGTGTAGTTGCAGATAATAAACAGATAATAACAGATAAGATGATGTTGCCTAACAATTTCGAAATTTAAACCCAATCCATAAAATGCTAACATTTTTATCTCTTATCTGAAGGTTGGATTAAAACAAACATTGATTATGATTAAGCTAAATTATTAGATTTATTTATTGTTTGTAAAATTGAAGTAACGAAATTGGAAAAGTCTATTTTTAAACGATTTCCACCAGACTTTAGATTCACAGCAACTTGAGATACCTTTGCAAACGTGGATGCTGAAAAAAAGGATGTGTTATATAAATTACAATACAAATTATTCATTAACATTCGTTAACTAGATTATTAACAGATTTTAGTACATTTATTTAGTCTTTTTTAATATCACTAAATAAAAATAAATATCCTTGGATAACTTTTACAAATTGACATTGACATTAGGTATTGTAAAATTCTGCTTTTTTGTTTGAGATTCACGGCTTTATACCTGACCTAATTATGGTTATGGTAAAAAAATGACTACTCTTTGTCTCAAAATTTTAAGTGGGTATTGAGGGAGAGCGATAAACGATAAGCCATTGCTAGATAAACATAAATACAGAATAAATTTAATAAACATACAGAAATGACAAATCGTATACCTTTAAACGAGCAATTCTTGTATATATATATATATATAATTGGAATCTCGAAATCGGCTCCAACGATTTTCATGAAATTTAGTATATACGGGGTTTCGGGGGCGATAAATCGATCTAGCTAGGAATCATTTTTAGAAAATGTCATATTCGTGTTTTATTGTTGTTGTTAAGTAACGAAGTCAATGATAGTTTGCTTTGAGGTTAGATTTTTTAAATTTTCGTACTTAAATATAATTTCCAAAAAACACAATTTATGAAAAAACAAAAAAAAAAATACCGAGCAAAGCTCGGTCATCCAGGTACTATATATTAAAAAAAGACGCCAGCGAAAATATTCAAATTACGATAATCAGTTATCGTCAATCAAGTGTTTGTTATAAGAAACATGAAGTGAATAAACCTAATATACAGCTATACCTACATACCTAAGCCATTTTATCAGTTTTATTGGTCAATGGAACTTGGTATTGCTTTTCGGGTTGCAATGTAACACATTGCTTTTAGGGTTAACTTATGATTACTGAAACATAAATATAGATGAACATCCAGGCTTTTATCATATTTTGTGTTCGTAACACAAATAACCTATTTAACTAAACTACCTAACCTGCATTCACATTCAAAAAACACTTTTGATATAATGGTAGCAAAACATTCAATTTTTAATATTGATTTCAATGGTGACTAAAATATTTTCCGTATGTTTCGATTCATATGACTGTCAAGATGATAATCATAAAATGGTCGAGATCAAGGTTTTATGAATTTAAATGGGCAATGAAACTTTACATACAAAGGTTTAAAATTTCAATTTCGTCTTGATCCTCACTTGTGTTGTAGAATACAACACATTGCTTTGGTGTCAACTTCGCTTGTGATACAAAATAATTGTATAGCAACTCCATTTCCCTTGCTGCTGCGTTGACAGTGTTTGGAGAACATACTAGAATGACTCCTTGGACTCCTACACGGAGCGCCGGCCAGCATGATTCAAACCTTAAAACAAATGCATTTTTAAAGTTGAAATTGACGACGAGATTTGCCAAGTACAATCTTGCTTGTAACTTTGTACTTTGTTCTGTATGTGTTTTATGGTAATATTAACATCGATGATAAACTTTCCTGTCATAACCAAATCAATTCGTGTAAATTAAAATAAAATTACATAAACAGCGCCATCTAGTATCGGGAAAGAAAATATCTTCTGTTGTAATACTTCCTTAGCAAGGAGTTTGAACTGCTAAATTACGATTATATCCCAATTTCATTATAAAATTAAAGACCTATTTTGAGTTTGCTTAAATTGATTAGAATTTATTTGATATACGTACTGATATTTAACAAGTTAATTAAATATGTTGATTGATTTACTAGGTGGTAGAGTTTCGCAGCGACTTGCCCGGATTGGTTCCACTGCCTCACCTATTCCTGCCACTATAACGTTCCGAGGGTAAGGTAACCGGTAAATTTACTTTTGCTCGAGGCCTAACATCCCGGCCTCAGGTTGGCAACGCACCATTACCACCTTTGGTGTCTCTAGGCGGTGTGAATTTTATCAGGAAATCCGCTTGTTTGCCTTCCACTATCATTAAAAACAAAGAAATGTGTAGATAATAACTGGTAAAAAGAAACCACAAGGTAATTGATATGCAATCAACTATACCAAAATAATGTTACCGGAATAAATCACTATTAATGTACTTTCTACAATCTACAGTTGGCATTGAATGGAAACCTTCTAAGTGTGTAAAATTCCATGTAGCCTTACATAAAATTTGTTTTAGCATTATAGAACTTACATAATAACTTACTACTAGACTTGTACTTGTCTTCGGCTAGTCGTGGGTGCCGTAGTTGTGCCTCTGCCTACCGCTTCGGGGATGTGGGTGTGAAGATACTTTTTTTACTAATGCAATTGTGGATGATTGTAGGCACCTTAGAGGAGGTTAACATTCCACAACAAAATAGTTTATTTATTATCCGAAGGTGGTGTTAAGAGTCTCCGAAACCGGCGTGTTCGTATAAAAAGAATAAGGGGAGAAATCTGAACAGGCTTGCAGGAATGGTGATGCTTGGGTACTCGATGCTTCTTGCGTACCTACCTACCCCGCAAGCGTGTATGTATGTACATGTTTTTGTGTGAACTTACTAGAAATCGGAAAGTCCGTTGGCTTGTTTGCCTAAAAAAAGCATTTAGTTCAATCATAAGTTTCACGTGTCTATTATTTAAGGTTTCATACCTTCAGTGTTAGCCCTATATGAACAAGAAATAGTATGAACCCAGTTTTTTACAAATTTTACGATTTTTGCTGCTGAGGAATGAGGTAGGTACAGCTCTAAATAGAAAGTAGATGTCAAGTAGAAATCCATCACAAGACTGGCTTACTGTCCCTCAAAAACCTACGATAAATAAATAAATAAATACCCCTGGACAAATCACACAAATTAAATCTAGCCCAAAAGTAAGCAAATTATATGCTTGTTATGGGTGTTAGTCAACGATACTATTACATAATATAAATACTTAAATAGATACCAGAATAAATTTAATAAACACCCAGACCCGGAAATGCAGACATTTAAATGTTCATCACACAAATGCCTGCCCCCGTCGGGAATCGAACCCGAGTCTTGCGGTTGGTCGATGTAGTTAGGCGTGTACGCTAGCCACTCGACCAACGAGGCGGTCGATTAAGAAATTATCTGAGAAGATTGGTCCTATGATAACTTCCGATATCCGCTGCCTACAGATGTCGACGATTGTACCCATAAGGTATAACTGTCTCCAAAGGAGGTATCTATTTATGATCTTTGTTGATTTGTAGAATGAAGGGTAGCTTTGTATAAAATTGTACACCTAAATCTTTCTTTTAAGTATGAATATTTCTTTGAATGCATGTATGTAGATATAGCGGTTTATTTAATTACACCGTTCATATTTCATGATACTTTTTGATAACATCGACTTTTTCAAAGTTGTTTTTGAAAATTTAAAATTTTCGGTAGTAGACCGAAAAATCGATAATACGTACAGATAGAAAATAACGGGTTTGATATACCTGTATTCTATCTAAAAATAGTTTAATAAAGCTTTATATTGTATGATAAACCTTTGGCAGTTTGATAAATGAGCAGTTTATTTACCTATGGTCACCGCTGCAATCCCATAACTCTATATCCACTTTATAGGGTTTGTCATTGATATTGAGAGGTAGCTCAAACTCTACGATACGAACTCCTTGCGTCGGTCGAGGAACTCCCGCTTCTTCAACATTGATGGTCTCTGCCAAGACATTGGCTATTACAGTTTTTCCACTCTGAAATATTTCTCTATTTAAATACTGTAACCACTAAAAGTATGATTAATTAAAAAAAATATATTTATATTTTATCTTAGCATAGATATACATTTTCATATATTTCTCCTAGATTTAGTATGACTAGAGGTACCTAAATGTGTGATAAATTAAAAGTAAATGTGTGTGTACATTGAAGATATTACAGAAATAAATACTTAGATAAGTTGCTCAGACGCTTTTTAGCTCAAAACAATTTTGTTTATCAAATTCCTTTCTACTTTTTACCGCATCACGGAGAAACTACTTAATTTTGACGGAGATTTCGATAACTGAATGAAGACACGAGGCCTACTTATAATGTGTTGCAGAAGATGATTCTTTTCTCAAAATTCTATCTTCGTCGTGTCGTTGAAGCTGCGATCTTGGCATGATCATTTGGCAAAGATAGAAAAGAAGTTTTGAAGTTAATCTAAAATACTGTACATTCATTCATTCATAGATCCTACATTTTGGACGATGTTTGTTCACTGGTCTAAATAAATTCTAAAGAAATCTTACCTCGGATGGGCCTATCAATAATATCTTTAACTTATCCAACTGCATTTTTAATATTCTTACTAACTAAATGCTAAAAATTAGTCAGGAAGTAGCTACTCAGTACAAATTCCACTATCATGATACGGTAATTGACATTGACATAATTTTGTTTTGATATATCCTTAGCGACGGTAACTACAAACATCGTCAAGCAGGTAGATATCCTTAGATTTCAAAGTAGAGTGCCACCAACTTATCCGTTTATTAAACAGCGTCGCTAGTGTGACGTTTATTGTTGAAGTTATACTTCTTTTGGCGCTTTAGGAAAAAATGATGAGGGTAAATTTTTACGATGCGCGCGCACACCGTCACGAAAAACCGACATGATGAAGTTACTTATAGATAACATTTTAGTTTTTCAAAAAAAGGTACCAACAAAGTAAGAGTAAGGACATCTACGTATGTTTGCGTGAGAACTGACAACTGTATTCACAATATTTCTTTATTTCTATGGTTAGTGTCATTTTGTCTACAAATGTAAAATAAGGCAAAAGATAAAATTTTTAAAAAGATTTTTATCTTATTACGCCGAAGAAGTATAACTTCTAACGCGTGTACATAAGTACACACACAATTTTTTTTATTTGTGTGGGAATTTACCTAGAAAATAATAATAATGACAAAGAAATTAAAAAATGTTGTGTGGTAATTTTATTTTTGGTGAACACAATTCGAAACTTAACAGCGGATTGATGTTTTACGAAAGCGGCTTATTTCCGATTTTGACTTCTGAACAACTAAGTTGGTGGCTCTTTACTATTATCTCACTATCGGTTAAGCGTATTTTATCGTTTCGTATCGTATCGTGGTTGTACTACACAACCGTATCATTAAATATTGTTGGCATTGAACATTGTGGGCATTAAAAATTGTGGATATGGCTGACTGGAGCAAGCACGTGTTCATATATGCAGGTTCGTATTAGATTATTGTAGATAAGACAAAGCTATTTGGATATTTGTCTCATTTTATAATACTGAATCTGAAAGAGATAACAAGTAAATTGTGTAACAATAAAATCTGGCTGCTCGTGCTAGTCGAAATATAATTTTAAAGACTGATATAAGTTTAAGAGTAATCTCAAGGAAATCTTAATTCCTTAGTATAAGGAAGCTAATCGATTTGACCTTCAAATCGGGAAGAGAAAATGGTGTGCATTTACGTAATGGCTGGGAAGAAAAAAAAATCCATAAAATCCAAACAATTAAATTAAAATTAAATCCAAACAATAAAAATAATCCAAACAATTTGGCCTCCATTCGGGCAAATTGTTGATAGACTCTTCTACCATCTAATCTGACTGCCTCGACTATTTGAATTATTAGAAATCTTCCAAACATCTTCACGAGCGTTTTGACTTTTTTTCTTTTCTCATATCCACAACGGCGTGGAATTTGGAATTTTTTCTGTAACTGCTGGTTTACAGATATCCTTTCACATAGGATTCTGTAAAATTTTAGAACTCATCGCCGTGTGAAAATCAGAATACCTATTTAATCATTGGTACTGTTAAAAGGACTGTAAAGAATTTTACAATATAAAAAAAAAAGTATCTTCACGCCCATATCCCAGAAGAGGTAGGCAGAGGCACAACCAGGGCACCCACGACTAGCCGAAGACACTAAGTGCCACAATGTGATAGGTGGAAATTTTACAATATAACATTTAATAAAATTGATGGCATAGCTGTTATAGTAATGTTGCTTGGGATTTAGTTATTTTAAATATATCTAGTAGGTCTGAATTGTACACTACATTCTATGTTTAGCTGAACTCTCTTCTTTGAGTTGGGTGGAAGAAATCTCTTTTTTTACTATTTTATGTAATTTTACATACCTACACACATTCATACATACATACATATATTCATATATACATACATACATACATAATTTCACGCCTTTCGGTGACTCTTCTTCCTCGGATAATACCCGAGCAATTTATAATTTTACTTAGTCAACTAAGATATGACAGTTGTAAACAACGTGCAATAAAGAATAACATACACCGTTCTACTAGGGGACAACGAGACAAGAAATGAATTGATTCGCCAAAAATATGATATTGAGTATGAATAACATTAAGACTTGGTAAGTATTTGAAACGCTTATAAATAATCAGGCACATTGCCTGAAAATGATTTTTAGCTTGAATCCTGACCAATTGAGGTATGCCTGGAGTATGTAGATTACGAGATAAGGCCGAGCGGAAGGATTACAGCAGTTTAAACCGGCAGTGTTTCGAAAAAAGTGAGGGACATTTAAATCATATACACAGTATTTTCCTGCCAAATAGGCTGGTTATTAATACAGTCATAAAATAAACAAAATTTAATCAACCCTCGACAAAACCTGAGCCTTTACAAGGAGTTGCTCTGATTTTTTTTTTACCAGTAGAGGCGCTGTTCAAAGTTTCATACGATTGTTTTACGGAGACGCTGGCGAGTACAGCGTCGTCAATGTATGGTATGAAATATGGATGGACGCTTTTCGTAAACTATAGCTAACCGTCTCGATCGCGTCAGCTTATAAACAAAAATATTGAAATCGATCCATATCTTCAGAAGCTGTGCTACAGACAGACGCTAAAACGAGCTTACAAATACATCGAACTTATAAGTCATAACACACCTCTTTTTAAGTTGGATGTTAAAAACAGCCGGACTCCTTTAGGGTTTGCTTGTTTATTTGCCAAAAGTTTGGTACTTGCAGTAAGTTGTTAAAAATTTTCAAGGTCCTGCACATTTTGTCCTATTATGACATGAAAATTGCTTACGAAATAATCATATAAAAAAATGATACCGCTAACTGCCCGTAACGTGGGTAGCTAAGAACCATCTATCACGTCAGCTATCAAACGAAAATATCTACTTTGGAATTCGGGTCGTTTCATCGTTTTGTTTGATTAGTAGTGATGCCAAAGATACACACACGCAAGCATACAGACACACACACGAAAACACACTCAGATGTCAAACTTTTCACACTTTTCAAATCTAGTTTACCCTTGTCAAGCATGCGCCTAGAGCGTTTTCTCCTATTTATTTTGTTTATATGCCTACTAAAATCTAACATCTAATACAATGACTTCTAAACACACAACTTTGTTTTGTTCAGCTTCTTACGAAAGTAAGTTAATCGGTTATTTTCTTGATCGAGACACGATAGTGATAAGCACTGACGCCATTGAAACCAAGCCGGGCTAGTCGATCAAAAACCAATAAGACATTGTTATGGTGTTCGTGGCAAACAAACTGGCACTCACCTATTTTAAGTTACATAACAGAAAATCATTTCCTCAAGCTCTAAGCCAGCATAGGATAAATCAGCGCTCTATTTCTTTCTTTTATTAACAGACTAAATTACTTATTTGAAAAAATAAAACTTCAAATGCATTCATATACCTAGTCCTATTGATGTGAATTTCAAAATAAAAAAAGGTCCCACCGAGATTTGAACTCGGATCGCTGGATTCAGAGTCCAGAGTGCTAACCGTTACACCATGGGACCGTTGATGTTAGAGCACTAAAAATAGAGTCGGATGTCGACCTATTTTCATGGATGCAGTTTTCATAAAGGAATGTGATAAATCCATCGCCAAGTTTTCATATTAGTTAATAATTTTGGTTAATGGGCTATTTCATTAATATTATTAGTCTGACTAATAGTAGAGTCCTGTAGCGACTGGACCCGATGGTACAATAATACGGTGGGACTTTCTGCTACAAGTGTTCGATATTTTTGTGTTCTGATTGCAAAGGTTGCTGGTAAGTTAACCATAGATGATTAATATTTTAGTTGCAGCTCGGAAACTCACTGACAACATCTTTAGTGTCTCTAGGCGATATGTATTTCTTACCGTTTGCTAGCTTATTAGTTAATGGTTTAACAAAATCACCTTAGCATGTAAACGCTCGAAAACTTAGAAGACGAATTTTCTTATTTTCTTATAAATAAGTCTACCATGTTTTTGGTGTAGATACAATAGTAGGTATGTTTGCATGAGGAGAGTTGAATTTGAAGGAATCATCTGCTTACCTAGTAAGCGACTTGGCGTACATATATTTGCTTAAATAAATGTTATGTAGTATTTGTTTTTGCACTCCTATTCTACTCACTCATTGGAATCACTGGCGGTAGTGGTGATAGTGTTGG
>NJDD01009879.1:8321-24394 GCA_002245505.1 Calephelis nemesis
GAGGGGTACTGAGGAGCGCCCTCCGTGGTCCGAATTGGTTTCACCGGGGTCCCGGCTCTCGACCCCAGCTACTCAGCCCCCCCGCCACGACAAGGCTCGGACCCTTGGAGGGGTGCAGTTCCAACCTAACCTAACCCACCACATTTCACCACCACCCACATTTTATATGATTCGTAATTAAAGTGAAATATTCGATAGGTGTATTTAAATATGTTATTTTTCGTTTTTTTTTTCTTTTCTTTAGTTTTCTTTTCGTCTAAATGACATGTAAAATTACACGCTCACAAATGTAACTGAGACACAGCTAGTTCTTACTCCAGTAATGCATCATGTCGAGGTTGTTTCTCGTAATAAATCTCTTGGCGTTAAAGCAAATCCAACTCTTTAAATAATGCACTTTGAAACTGAGCACTTTGTTACCTACAAAATTCAGTGAAGTTTTATCAACCTCCGGATTTTTAATCACCCCGCACCATATTAGCTAAAAAAAGCCTTGCCTAAAACCCCTTAAGCCTCTTTAATAATCTTTGATAGGCAGAGGCACGATGATGGTCACAATTCAAATCCAGGTGGCTTGTTCCGAAACCTTTCAAACTGACCGATTACTCCGGTTGAATAATGTGGCAAAGTAACGTTTATAAAGTTAGCACACAGCTCACATTTTTAATTTTCAATTTAGCATCTAACGATACGAATGAGAATTTCTTAAAACTTCGATGCAAGATTGGGCCTCTAGATTATGTAAAACTACACAATTTGCTTTTTTTTCCTTGTCATACGATCATTTTTAAGAGAGTTATGACGTACCAAAGGTTCTAAGCTGAAAATTGAAAAAAAATAAAAACAGGCCCTTGCGTAATCACAAAATAACTTCAATACCTTAGTTTCAGATAATTCGACTTCAAATGAAAGTCGTAAGACTGTTCTGAAATCAATTTTTTTAATTACAGCTCAATCACGAAGAAAAATTTTTTTTTATTAAAATGGACATTTAGTACTTCAAAAGAGGCGCCGTTTCTTGCATCGAAGTTTTAAGAAATTCTCATTCGTATCATTAGATGCTAAATTGAAAATTAAAAATGTGAGCTGTGTGCTAACTTTATAAACGTGGTAAAATAAGTTAATACATTATTACGCTAGCCGAGGACGTTCACATTCCTGTGCCAACATATTTAACGGTTTTAGATATTCGGTGTTGGACGCAAAAGCAACGCGGAACCGGTACACTGCATCCGAATCAATTACACCTATAACAACGAGCCTGGCTACTTCCACATGTTCCGCTCCACGTCGCTGCGGTTCTTCAATAACATGGCCGTGGCTATAAACACCAAGGACGAGATGATTGGTGAGTTATATGACAAAATAGACAACTGGGGGGTTACCATAAGCTCTTAAAACAGTGTTATTTCAATAATACTAAATGTCATCGGAGAAAGACAACCTTATGGCGTACGCCATAAAGTTGCTTATAAAACCGAACATTTATCAAGATGGAAATAATACTGCTATAAGCGTTCATGGTAGGGCCCCAGTATAGACAACAGATTATTATTCTGTGTGGGTTATAAATTGTAGCTACCCACATAATGACGAAAATATTCACTTTCACATGTTCGGGTCTACGTTGTTATTGTTTCTATAAATTTTAAAGAAAGAAAAAATTTATAGAAATTTATCCCACGCACAGGGAAAGTGCTAAAAAATTAAAAAAAAAATACGTTATTGTTTCTGATGATTTTTCGTGGCTAAAAACATCACAGATTATTCTTGGCGTCAATACCCTTAATCATCATCTTTTGAGGACATGGTAACCGGGTGTTTGACAACGTTCTAACGGCTAATTACTGATCTTTTAGTAAAGCTCGGTGAAGTTGCATAAAATCGCGAGATTAGCAACAATTTAGTCATTCAAAAAAAAAAAAGAAGATCTTTTAATACATCTGACATTGTTACGAATTTACAATTTACATGTAAATTTAGGGGTTATAGAGTTTTTTTTTTTTTTTGACATACTTTGATAAATTTAATATATACGAGCAGTATACATATTTGTGATCATATGTCCATCCTTATACATAGTCATTGAAATCTGACATTTTTTATGAAATTTTTAATTTTGACATCATACTTTCTACCGACATTTTTTATTTTATACTTTAATTTTGATATTATTACTTATATATTATTATTTTATTGCCGAATATATTTTGTATTTCTTACTTTAATTGTATTCCCTGTTTTTAGGGGAAAAACCATAACCTGGTCTAACTCATCTATTATTTTTCTTTAACTACCTGCATGTTTTGTTTATATTATTGTCATACATTAGGATGCTGTTGAGACAGGATTTGCTTATGTATTTGTTATGTGTCTTTTTTTGCAATGTTTGATGAAGGTGTTTTTAAAAGTTATAATATTTGTTTAAGTAGGTATTGTATGTGCTTGTGAAAAATTATAATAATGTATTTTAACTGTTGACGTATTTCAAGTGTAACGAATGTACCTACGAAATAAAGACATTAAATTGAAATTAAATTGAAAAATTGGTGATAGCGCCAGCTGTTTAACATCCCCGTATTTGTCAACGCACCATCACTACTTTTGATATCTGCTTCTTTGCTTTCCGATCTTAAAAAAACGTGCAATTGGACATCGTGATTTCAAACATAAAAAAATGTCGCCTTTGTTTCAGAATCTCTCCACTCTATTTGCGAATCGATCATCGTAGCCCGTGAAGTGGCGAAACTGCCTCCAATACCATTCCATGATGGTGTCAAACTTGACAGGAAGAAGTCTAAAGTAAGTACTCATTGTCTCAACGTCCCGAATTCGATCGTAGGCTTTAAAGCGAGGATTATATAGCTTGAATTCAGATACAACTACATAAGAATAGAATAGAATATATTTTTTATTCAAAATGATTACACTTGTACATTTTTGAACGTCTTAAACTTAATATTTAACATTTGCTACATTAAAAAAACACTATATTATCAAAAATAATAATTCCACAATCATAAAATGTCATAATTTAAATTTCAATGTCAAAAGCTATTTCATTCAATAATAAAAAATATGTCAAATAAATAAATAAAAAAAAACAAATTAGTTAAAATTTAAACTTATTACAAATTAAAATGTAAAAAAATATATAATAACTAAAAATAATGTCAATAATCATAAAATTTTTATATTACATACAGTTAAAAATATATATAACATACGCGTAAACAAGTGAATTTATCACTAATTAATTTTCTGTTTATTAAGTATCGAATATGCCGAAAACCTTTTTTGTTCTTCGGCAAAACAGTGATATGTTTTAAGATGATTCTTTACTTAAATCAACTGGAAAAGAGACGGTTTGTAAGCCCAACTTTACGCGAACTTGCTTATATTTTTCACTGTTATCTGTATCCTAACATGGGGTGTATTATTTATGTTCTTACTAGCTGCGCCCCGCGGTTTCACCCGCGTAAGTCCCAATCCCGCGGGAACTCCGGGATAAAAAGTAGCCTATATGTTATTCTGGGTCTTCAGCTACCTACATACCAAATTTCATCGTAATCGGCTTTGTAGTTTTTGTGTGAAAGAGTAACAAACATCCATACATCCATACATACAAACTTTCGCATTTATAATACTAGCTGCGCCCCGCGGTTTACCCGCGTAAATCCTAATCCCACGGGAACGCCGGGATAAAAAGTAGCCTATATGTTATTCTGGGTCTTCAGCTACCTACATACCAAATTTCATCGTAATCGGCTTTGTAGTTTTTGCGTGAAAGAGTAACAAACATCCATACATCCATACATACAAACTTTCGCATTTATAATATTAATAGGATTAATTCATCACCAACCATCTTCGTTCGGTCGCGTAAAAACATAGATATCATCTTGGTCCACTGTTGTAGTCAACTGGTTGGGAAGTTGCTAGGCCGAGGTTTTCCTTTTTGCTCAATGTGAAACGACTATTATATAATTTGTTGTCTCTAATTGAGTTTTCTGTTTCCAGGTACACCCTAATCAAAACCAATCTGGTGGTCCTCGGTCCTCTCTGTACCTGGACCTCTCGCGGCTCCCCACCCTCACCAGAAACGTCAGTGAAACACAACTCGTAGCTGATATACGGAGCGTTGGTGAGTTTTGTTGTTTCATGTTATTTCTTTCCAGGGCCTTTAGTTAAAAAAAAAAAATGAATATCCCTGGACAAGTTACACGAATTAAATCTAACCCCAAAGTAAGCAAATTATATGCTTGTGTTATGGGTGTTAGTCAACGATACTATTACATAGAAATAGTTAAATAAATACTAGAATACATTTAATAAACACCCAGACCCGGAAATGCGGAAATGTTCATCACACAAATGCCTGCCCCCGTCGGGAATCGAACCCGAGCCTCGCGATTCGTCGATGCAGTTAGGCGAGTACGCTAGCCACTCGACCAACGATGCGGTCATTTAGTTGTGACCGAAATTAGAACATTGTTTCATTCTTGATATATTTTTGTTTATTTAGATGACCACTTGACCAATTTTCATCTCGGTCCCACAATTAAAGAGGTTTTTAGAATTTCAGGGTAACTTAAAATCGAAGATATATTTCACCAAAATCTGTTAAATGTAAGAAAAAATAACTTTGCCTCGTGAGTGCATCTGCGGGCTTATGAAAGCATTGTTTCAATTAGACTTGATAAAATAGGTACTACTAGAGGTGAAAATAAAGTCACGCTGTTGACACTAAGTTTCTTCCATTTCTAAGAAAGTGTAAATCTCGAAGTGGAAATTCGAAAGTGTAAATAAATATGCATTTCTTATATTTATTTAATTCATGGATATGTATTATTTTATGTAGTTTATGTATGCCTATATATTATGTTTATATATACATATATGTATTTATGTTTGCATGTATGTTTGTATATTCTAATGTAATTAAAAATGTATTTTTATTCATATTCTGTTAGTGTTTTTTGTATTGATTTATTTTATTTCATTTGTTTTTGCTTAAATTTGGTCTAATATTTATTGTTTCTTTAGTTTTGTTACGTACATAGTTGTTGTGTTCTTGCCTTTAATTTTATTTTGTAATTATTCGATTTCCTGTCTTTTCTGGTTGTCTGGTAGATATTGCTTTGAGCGATAATACCGCTATTTGTACATTTTTTTTTGTAATATTTTTGTTCTGTATTTTATGTTTGTGTTTATATTGTACAATAAAGAATAAATAATAATAATAAATCTCGTCAGTCCTACTTAATGATCCTTATATTCCAGTTTAAACGTCGTTTCTCAGAATTTAAAAAAGAATTGAGACTACTTGACATGATTTTTTATTTCTCATATATACTCTTGGCGTGCCAAGATAATGTTTCCTTTATACCGGTTACAATTAGACCTAGTTTCGCCGTACTGAGTTAGCGATCTATATAATCAGTAGTATTTTTAAAGTTAGCCATTAAACCTTATACTTTATTCCCATTCTCAGATTGCGTACTAAATCCTGATCCTGAAGCGAAATCCGTTACTAGCAATGTCCTGGACCAAATCCTACGTTACGAATCCCGCACAAATACATATCGGACTCGGTGCAGATTAATTCTCGTCTCCCGGAAAGCTAGCTCGTCTGCGCACGCTGTAATTATTTTTAAATGTAGCTTATAAAAGTTTCATATACATAAAACTATTCATTTTTTTATATATCATGGCCGCCGCAACACGCGTTTAACGATAGAAATTATCGCAAACGTTATTTTTTGTGTATGTGTATGTTATTTTTTGTTTTTCCCCGTGTTGGTCCGGGCTCCTTTGTAGAATAGACCATCTGCCTTCCTTTGCCAGGCAGCTCGTAAGAGGCGAGCATAGGCTTCCCGTCACTAACACCGTGACATCTGACTAGGTGGTAGAGTTTCGCAGCGACTCGCCCGGATTGGTACCACCGCCTTACCTATTCCTGCCGCCATAACGTCATGACGTGTTCCGGTTCGGAGGGTAAGGTAGCCGGTAAACTTGCTTTTGCTCGAGGCCTAACATCCCGGTCTCTGGTTGGCAACGCACCATTACCACCTTTGGTGTCTTTAGGCGGCGGGAATGTCTTACCACCAGGAAATCCGTCTGCTTGTTTGCCTTCCAATGTCATAAAAAAAAATGTTCCACATGTGATATATTGTATCAGCAGTGTCATGTAGTAGTACTATTTTTTTTATTACTAAGTCTTTTTTTGTAATTAGTTGCGAAAAATGTATGTATAATCAATGTTGCCATTTGTATGCAATTAGAGTCCAAGACGTATCGATTGTAGAACGCACTAAAGTTGAGTTAAAGTTTCATGTGCATCATATTGATGCTTAGCGATCTTTTGCCAAGTGATTCCAAAGACATTTCTTACCTCGTACAATACCTTTATGGAATCAAATACCAACAGCGGTATTTCCAAACGGATACAACTTAGGAACTATAAAAAAAAGGTTTGGTACTTATTTACGAAAGATCGGCACCGCATCTGCTCGTTTACCTCCTCTTTTATAAAAAATGGATGCATGTAATTATGTACGCGCGTGAGAAGTTATAACTATTTGAAAAAATAATAAAAAAAGTAATTATGCCAGGACCATAAGGCTTGGTACTGGATACTCACTGCCTACCCCGTAAGGGACTTGGAGTGAAGATATGTATAAAAAAATCGGTAACGAAAAATGTATAAATCGCACTACAGATGCGCGCGAATCTTAAAACTTCGCACTCCGCTGCAACTTCATACTGTAACTTTTGTGTGACGGATTTTAAGATTTGTCTCTCATATTTATTTCATAACGCGCCTAAATAAGTATAACTTCAAAAAATCTGTTCGATTGTTGTTTTGTACATATCAGTCAATCTTTTGATCAATAACATCCTTGTAAATATTATCACTATAAAATAATGGGAAAATGTTTGTTGCTAGCTACTTTCAGGACTTTTCCTTGTTTTTGGATTTTTTACTTCTGAATTTTTTGATATTAATTTGGTGATACAGGTCTTTTTAAATATAACTTCAAAAATTGTTATGTTTTAGGATCAAAAGCCCTCAACAACATGACAGAACAATTCAGTAAACTAAACAAATTAAGCCACTCACTCAACGCTAGAGCTAGACCCAGTCTTCAACTAAAATTCGATCAAGGCACGTCACGCACTAAAAAAATCTTCACTATTGGCCAAAACAAAAACGAAACAAAGAAAAAGAGTAGCCTCTCTGATGGCATGAGCTCGGATTACTCTTCTGACGATGAAAACCGTACAAACATATTTGAACCTACTTTAGATAATTTTGAACATATGCAGCATTATATCGGGGATCAGAAGAAAAAAGACGAAAACGATTGTGAATTAATCGAAAACCCACTATATTCTTCCAAAATCGAACCTCATGAAGAAACCATTGAACCAGATCAGGCTACTCAATCTGATATACCTTTAAAAACTCCTAGCAATACTACCAAGAAGAATCCTTTTGACACAGAAGCTATTACCCCAACAATTGAAATACAAGTGGAAAACGTACCACAGTCCAAACCCATTCCACCAACTTCTCTTTTGCTTTCACAGAAACTCTCTCAAAGCTCTGGTTTCATCAATTTCGAAGATGGTCAGAATGTTCCAGAAAGTAGCTTTCATATAAGATCTAATTCTCAGCATGAAATCACTTTGAATATAGCTCAATCCCATAGTGAATCAGCTCTAAAACAATTTAGAAATATTGCCAGTCCTGTATCAAGCGCTACAAGAGATATGGTACTTTCTCCGCTGTCGAAACTAGCAAAAGGTGTACAATCATTAGGGGCTAATTTGGATCCACGAAAAATTAAAGTAAGTTGTATCAAATCTACTGGGCCCTTACCATGAGTTTACGGCCTGGGCCCTTACCATGAGTTTACGGCCTGGGCCCTTACCATGAGTTTACAGCTTGTCAAGTTTACTACACTCGCTACCGTCGCTGTCAATTATATGTATGAAAACTTTGAACAGCGCCTCTAGTGGTAACTAAGAGAAACACATCTTTAGACCAAAAGTGTCATAGATTTCGACACGTAACTTACCGAACTTAATCTATACAAACTCATGGTAGAGGCTCTGATTATTCATTAGCATTTTCTGAGATTTGGTTACACTGTAATCTGCCTTCAAAGATTTGGTTGCACAAATTATGATACTGTAACTTATGATTAGCGACGTCACTTCAATTTTCAAGCAAATTTCTAAAAACTTCTCCTTTGAACTTTACAACAAAAATATATTATTAGCATCTAAGTGTCTATTGGCTTTTGGCATCTCAGTGGCCCCGCACCGGAGGACGTAGTGTTGGACGACCTCCCACCCGGTGGACTGATGATCTGGTCAAAGTCGCGGGGAGTCGCTGGTTACAGCGGCTGGTGACCGTGACTTGTGGCGCTTTTTGGGGGAGGCCTATGTCCAGCAGCGGACGTCCTCCGACTGATGATGATGATGATGAAGTGTCTATTAACCAGGGGGTCTACCATAAGCTCTTAAATCAGGAATGTTTTAATACTACATCGACTTTTCGTACCATGACGTCTCTAAACAATCTTGTTACAGGATAATCTTACAATACTGCTACATAGCAGTTTTGTGACGTATCATTCATTCATTCCGTACCATGATGTCAATTTTGACAGCCAGCAGTAATGTTTTTATGTCATAATTAGCGATCTTAAAAAAGTTAATATTTGCTAGAGGATTTAAGATTGTTGGACAAGTTGCCATTTAAAAAAAATCATAAATAAAGCATAAAATTGTTATTTTTATTTGATTTCGGTGATAAATGTATAATTAGACTATCCAATTAAACATCGACATCTCAAAATTGACGAAACAAATTGGTGCGGGCCAATATTCTATATGGAGGAATCAGACAAAGAAATTTTAGAATCGTCGTTTTCTGCATACAAGTGTTGAAGTGTCTCATATTAGTAGTAGAAGTGTGGCAAAAAAAATCCAAATTTGATGGCCAGAAATGTCTATATTACTGAACTTAATCTACGTAGTTCTTTACAATTTACAAATCTTTTCCTACGATTTCATTTTTTGTGTACAATTTTGTTTAGCTAAAATACGCAAGTGAAATATTCATTAAGAAATTGATGTATCGTGTATTTATAACATATACGGTAGCATTCATAACTAAGCTCATTAAGGCACCGCTTCACCTAAGACCTTAGTATGACTTAATATGATGACGAAATTGACTAACTAGAGAAATGCATAACGAATAAAAACAAATAAGAAGATATTTATAAGTAAGGAATCTTAGTCTGCCGGAAGGGGACGTATCTAGGTAAGTTTTATACTTGACATTGGCTAATAATATTATGAAAAACAAATGGAAGCAATATTTATAAGAAAGAAGAAGAAGAATTAAAAAAACAATTTAGCAGTTAATAGACAAATTTAACAAAAATCATTTGTTCAATGGAGTAATAAAACAAGACTGATTTAAATGGTCATGGTACAAACTAAAATAATGGTATTTTAAGACGGAAGTATAACTTTCCTTTAACAGGACTGTTTTGTCAAAGCTTATGGTAGGCCCCCTGATCTAAAAAGTTTAACTTGTATATTTGACGAAAAGGGAGAAAAGAAAATGTTCGCCACGTTTTATGAAAATTCCTTCAATTTCATTAATACTCGCGATCTCTCTCTAGGCGCTAAGTAAACCTTGCAGACAAAACTAACTAAATGATGTTTTAAAAATGTTTAGTTAGCACACTAGAAGATAAACAAACTTAATTTTATATTTATGATTAAAAATGTTTTATTCTTTTCAGCAAAATTCGGCAAATGTGAAGCATATATCTGAACAACAATACGAAGAACACAAGAAGCTACAAGAAAAATGGCAGGGTTGCAACACTAGACTTGTAGCACTTTAAAGTATATAAGTACGCAATGTCAATTGGAAATCTGGTTTGGCAGTGTTTTTTTAGATAAACTTTTTTATTAATTTACAATTTTTGTTGCAAAAATCTCAAGATTCTCGAGCAGTAAAGTCAGAGCAACGAGAATCGTGATAAATTTCAGGATTAAAAATTCAGGAATATTTTTATCATTTTAGTCATTGATTTTATTTTTAAAATTTAAACATGTACTTTTAAGTCAGGTTGTAGTGTCCGCA
The DNA here is from genome assembly GCA_002245505.1 of Calephelis nemesis. Lineage (NCBI taxonomy): Eukaryota > Metazoa > Arthropoda > Insecta > Lepidoptera > Riodinidae > Calephelis > Calephelis nemesis. Next base: position 18,499 of record NJDD01009879.1, read on the forward strand.
CTGTAACATCGGGCTCTGTAGCAATTGATAAATACAGTTGTGTATATTCAACATATAAGAATATAGTACCTGGATGACCGAGCTTTGCTCGGTATTTTTTTTTTTTCGTTTTTTTATAAATTGTGTTTTTTGGAAATTATATTTAAGTACGAATTACACAATTAGTCTAACCTCAAAGCAAACAATCATTGACTTCGTTACTTAACAACGGACTTCGTTACTTAACAACGCCATCTGCTGGAACTTTAATTATTCGCCAAAAAATAGTATTATTATTCGCCAATAGATGTCAGGCAGAGTCATAATAAATTGGGACTACTTAAACGCATCCTATTTGTTAAAAAATTAAGTTTAAGTCGATAAAATACGAATATGAAATTTCCTAAAATGATTCCTAGCTAGATCGATTTATCGCCCCCGAAACCCCCTATATACTAAATTTCATGAAAATCGTTGGAGCCGATTCCGAGATTCCAATTATATATATACAAAAATTGCTCGTTTAAAGGTATAAGATACCATCAATGACATTGGAATCACATAAATTAGATGATTATATAAAAACCCCTGATTTAAAATAACAGTGTTATTGACAAAAGTATACTATGCACACAGACAAGTGTGTAAGTTAAAAAATACTTGATATTATAGTTTCGTTGAGGGATGTTTGACACCAATGACATCAAAATCGTTTGAGGTCAAATTAAATATCAAAAATAAATACAGCACTATAAATCTTTTAGAAACTACATTGTGAAGTTAAATGTCTGTTTTTTTGCAATATATTATTATTACATTAGTTGAACTTGAAATTTAAGTAACCAAACCTTTTAGCCTCAAATAAGCCAATTCAGATATTGCGTGTATTGGCCTGTCACAAATAAAATCCACTGATCTATGTTAATAAGGATTATAAAAAAATGCAATCATAAAAAAACACATATCTATGGATTTTTGTTTATGAAATACAAATTCAAGTTGTTACGGTAATGTAGCACAAAATAGTATTAATGTCGTTTGATTAACACCGAGACAAAGAAAGTTAAAACTTATAACAGGGTCAGTTACCAGGGTTACTAGTTACCTTAAGCCTCAAGCTTAAGGCTTAAGGCTACAGACTACATAAAATATATAAAATATCAAGACAGGTAAAACTTATAACAGGGTCAGTTACCAGGGTAACCCTGGTAACTGACCCTGTTATAAGTTTTACCTTACGTGGTTACCTTAAGCCTCAAGCTTAAGGCTTAAGCTTGAGGCTTAAGGTAACCAGTAGTAAGGCTTAAGACTTAAGCTTGAGGCTTAAGGTAACCAGTTACCCTGGTAACTGACCCTGTTATAAGTTTTACCTGTCTTAATATTTTATGTAGTTATGATTTCTTTTTGGAAGTATGTTTATACAAACAGTTGAAAAACACGTACGAAACTCGGGGATTGCTGCGATAAAGCTATTGCATAACCTAATATATAAATAATTTAAATTAATCATCTAGTAATTAAATTATGTTACAACCAAAATTAAATTACAAAATTTATAGCTGTTGTACATAGATGATAGACTTATACACGTAATATTATATTTTCTCACAAACAGCTGGTTACGTGTTCGTGCGATTTCGCAAACGTCTAGTCGAACGCTCACAAACACCGTGCCGAAGTCTGTCGAACTGAAACGACATTAGACGAAGTGTTATAGACTACGGGCCCATGCCAAAAATAGATGGGTCATATGAACCACCAGGTGACGTATATAGGACGATATAAGAGCATTAAATAATAAGATTTAGCACTATGCCGTCACCTGTAAGCTGTCCAACTGTGTGCAGGTGAGAATTCAAAAGTGCAGGTAGAATAAGTCCGTTTTGGTCACTTATTTTTGTACGGCATTGCTATCGTCGATAGAACCATAACAAATAATAAGAAAGCGTGTAGTGCCGTACAAAATGGTGTGCGTATGTGTGTGTCGGGTATTTTTTTAAATTAAATTTAAATTTGGCCACTTGATTATGTACGGTATCAGTTTCATACTGTTTCAGTACAGCTTCTACTCCAATGATAAATACGCCGTACAAAAATAAGGGACCACAACGGACTTACTCTACCTGCACTTTTGAATTCTCACCTTCACTCAGTTGGACAGCTTACAGGTGACGGCATAGTGCTGAATCTTATTATTTAATGCTCTTATATCGTCCTATATACGTCACCTGGTGGTTCATATGACCCATCTATTTTTGGCATGGGCCTGTAGTCTATTAGGTTTATTTTCGATACGGAATTTCTTGATTCGGTCGCCGCGCTAAAAGCCCGCGATATAAGCTATGCAATAGATTAAGAAGCGAAAGAGAAGATTGATTGTTGGCTCATGTGTGTCAGCATATGGGAAAATTATTTGAATCATAATTAATTAAAAGATTAATTATTGCATTATAAAATTATTTATTAAATTTGTATGATAACTATAGAAGTATTATTGAAGGATGATAATTACAGGAGTATTAATTATTATTATGGTCTGAAATAATGATGGTTGATTATGTCTTACTTGATTTAAGCGTGCTGATTAATTTAACTTAAACAAAGAACAAACATTAAATTTCCAGTAAAACTATCCATTGTATGTAATATACTTAGGTAACTAAAATTAGGTAAAAGCTTCCAAAAGTATTCCAGTGCTTACAATTGTGTAATTTATAGAAATTAATGTGATTAATTTAGTATTAGGTGGTTTTTTAATGTTTTAGAAAGTTAACGTTAGTTCCTAAATATGTTGACATGTTACACCGTTTGTCCACGTGGAACGAGGTATGTTGAATGGAGCTGCAAATACATTGTTTGATTGTTTAACCGATTTCTAAAAAAAGGTTCTTTTATGTAGATATGTTAATAGATTTCTTCGTTATGTTTGAACCGATTTAAAAATTCTTTTTGTATTTAAAAGAGTGCACTCAAAGAAGAGCCCACTTGCCATTAAATTTGTATCTGATGGGATTCCAGTCCGGGTAAATGGAGAAAAAAAACTTTTTTTGTACTGTTTTGTGTAATGATCAGCTTATTGAATTTTTTTTTTGTTGTAAAATCTATTTTTGTAAATCTACTTCAGGATTTATAAAGTTGAATGCGTGATGCTCTGGTAACTTATTTATAACATTAGTTAGATCTTTAATGCAAAATCTAAATATTTATTGTCATATGACTACATAAAGCTCAAAAGCTCCCCCGTGTTGGTCCGGGCTCCTTTGCAGAATATCTGCCTTTCTTGCCGGGCAGCTCGTAAAAGGCGAGCATAGGCTTATCGTCGCTAACACCGTGACATTTGACTAGGTGGTAGAGTTTCGCAGCGACTCGCCCGGACTGGTACCACCGCCTTACCTATTCCTGCCGCCATAACGTCATGACGTGTTCCGGTCCGGAGGGTAAGGTAGCCGGTAAACTTACTTTTGCTCGAGGCCTAACATCCTGACCTCAGGTTGGCAACGCATCATTAACATCTTTGGTGTCTCTAGGCGGCGTGAATTTCTTACCATCAGGAAATCCGCCTGCTTGTTTGCCTTCCTATAACATAAAAAAAAAAAAAACAGGAAGACCCTGAGTCTAGAACTATCAAAATGTAATCGAATCCTCTCGGATTACCTCTTATTTTGACATTCTGTCAACTTTGTTAGTGTTATTTGATTGTCCCAAATAATAATGTTACTCACATCGCAAGACACCCTAATTATGAAACTAATATTCATGGTTTGATGTTATATTATTAGGTGTGCTTTGTCCAGGCATATCAAAATGCAGCAAACTCCATTTAACAATCTTATTTACATGATATGTGGGCAAATGGTGAAGTAAATTAGGCTGTATTTAAAAAGACAGACGGTTCAAATAAGATTTAAAATGTTATATTTTTAAACAATTGTCCATTTATGCCTGATATTTAGCGGCTAGCTTCTAGTATGAGAGTTATTCATTAAACTTGATATTAACTAGATTTATAAATTTAAAAATTACTCAAAAGCACTATATTAAAACTAATCCAGTCGGGTAAATGGTTAATTTAGTTTTTCAATAACACACGGCCTTTATCAAATTTTCTCAAGAATTGAACTATCAAAAATTACCTTAGAAATTATAGACCAGGCGACGAGATCACATACATTTAATTGGGTAATAACTTGTTTTGCCTTTTTTATTGATTAGAAGTATCTTCACGCCCATATCCCCGAAGAGGTAGGCAGAGGCACAACCAAGGCACCCACGACTAGCCGAAGACACTAAGTCCCATAATGTGATAGGTGGCAAGCCTATCGCCAACCGGGCACATTTCCAATCCCGACCAACATTTTATAATTAGAAAATTGGAAAAACCCAATTTTCTTTTTGTTGGCCGACCCGGGATTCGAACCCGGGACCTCATGCAGTCAAGTCCAACACCCGGACCGCTAGACCACATAGGCGATCTTTATTGATTAGTATTTTAAATTCGGGCTTAGATATTTTGCCTCAGTGATTATAAAAATATTGTAATTTGATTTTAAGAGTGGTTGTCGTTTTTGTAAAGTGCTCTTGATTAGTGATCCGGATTTGTGTGCTTTAAATACAATTTTTATATAAGTTTATTTCTACCACCGTCTACAAAGCTATTTACACTTATTAAACAAGAATTTTAGAAATCTATTTAATCAATCTTGATAATCCAGTTATATCCTGTGTGTCACAAATACATAGTGTCAGTCGTTTTGCTTTAATTTTATTCGAAAGCACAATCTTAATCGGTTAAAGTAAAATACAAATACGGATTTGCACTTGTTCGCGCGTTCCTATAACTGCGATAATATAAATAGAAAAAATATTTAGAGAAAATAAATGTCTAATTTTAGAATTAGACGCGTCAGTCAATTGAATTTAGGAATCAAATAAGTATAAGTATGGCAGATGCTTATTTTGAAAACTTTGGGTCATGCAGTGTTTACCCTCGTCGAATAGCAGGTACTTAATCTGGGACATACCTCATGTACTCGAAAACCAAGATGTTTAATGTATTAACTTTGCTTTCCAAGTGTTGAATACGTCACTAACTGGCAGTATTACACCTAAAAATACCCATAGTATATTGGAAAAGAATGTAAATTTTATTCGTAATTTTGTATTGAAAGCTTGTAATCATATTTAAAACCAATAGGTACCTAAAATAACTTTCTTACTTACACTACATGAACATTATTGAATAGGTTAATTTAAAATAAAATTAAGTTTCTTTAGAGTTAATTGAAGACATATATAAACCAGTATTTATGACTAGATTTAGCTTGATCTCGAATAAAATTATATATTTGTCCTTTCGAAATTATACATTCATATGATATTTGTACTTTTGACATATTATTTAAATTAGCGAGAGGTTCTATGCAAAGTACATCAATACATTATGATTATGAATTAGCAAAGCTAGTCGAGATTAGTATAGACGGTAAACGTGATTAATATAATGCTAAACTGTGCTTATTATAAGTATTAATATGAATGAATCACATAATACGCTGAATAAATGTACGCAGCTCGTATGCTCAACATTTATCAGGGATGATCTACGAATGACGTCCTGCTAGGTAAAACTTTATCAGCGTACTAGTTGCACCTCAATACATTAGAACGGTAATAAATAACAAAAATTTAAACTTGGTTTTAATCCACAGTTAATATGCACATTTTTTTATGTCATTGGAAGGCAAACAAGCAGACGGATTTCCTGATGGTAAGAAATGCCAGCCGCCTAGAGACACCAAAGGTGGTAATGGTGCGTTGCCAACCAGAGGCCGGGATGTTAGGCCTTGAGCAATATAAATTTACCGGCTACCTTACCCTCCGAACCGGAACACGTCATGACGTTATGGCGGCAGGAATA
>NJDD01009882.1:0-17881 GCA_002245505.1 Calephelis nemesis
TACAGTTTCCCTTCGTCATCGCATCACTATTAAATGGAGGAACCAGTTTCGATAATATTTGTTTTTTTTTGTTTTTTTAGTTATTGTCAGAAGGTTCATAAAAAAATAAAACAATGTTTATAGTTAGGACAGGAAAACGACTGTTGGCTCAGCTGGTGCAGACATACAAACAGGGAAGGCAGAGAGTATAAAGAGTCAAATGCCACGATCCTTGAAGACCTGTTTGGCTTCCAACACGTTCATTACCCTTTCATACAAACAAGCTAGTTTAGGAGACTCTCCACATCAACCTCGCGTTCAAATGTGAGCCTCTTTTATTATGTTATGGGTAAACGACTTGAAACCCGCCTAATGAAAATCTAAAGTGTAGGTGCAATTTATTTAGGAACACTTGTACTTTCCACAATATATTTTATTATTTTTTATTTTATGATTTAGCCTACCGGTTTCACTATACAAGCATCATCAGGGCTATATAATAACTACCTACATAACATACCTGATGATGCTTGTATATCGAAACCGGTTGGCTAAATCATAAAAATAAAAAATAATAAAATATATTGTGGAAAGTACAAGTGTTTCTAAATAAATTGCATCAAGAATGGAATTCCACCAAGCACCGACGATAAGAAGTATAGAATCTAAAGTGTAGGCATGCCGAGTTAGAACAAATCTATTCACTCTTGCTTTGAGTAGTTCCAAATCATAGGACAATGTGCACCTATAACATTTGATGTCTCAAGAAAGCCGTATCACACAAAATATACTATTCACGAAATGAGTTTTTAACAAACTGTATGTTTTTGTCGCCAGCTTTTATTTTTAAGGTCAATTTCCATCTGTAGACTGAGAAGACGTATCAAATAAGTTTTAATATCCATCCATACTTTCCAACATCGTATCAGCTCCATGTCATAATAATTTGCATCGTCACTCGAACTTACTCAAGAATGACTTTGTTCAGAATGAATTGATACTTAAGAATGACTTTGTTCAGAATGAATTGATACTTAAGAATGACTTTGTTCAGAATGAATTGATACTTAAGAATGACTTTGTTTAGAATGAATTGATACAAAATAGCCACTTTGTTCCGAATAAAATAATAAATAAAACTATTATTCGAGTGCATACAGGGTTAAGTAAACACCACTGCAGAAAAATGGAACCTACTTCGTATATAAAAATGTAAGTTAAATATTCAAAGAACAAGTGACATTTTCACCTCGATGAAAACGTGCAACGTATCGCTGTCTATTATTTTTATGACACTGCAGGTTACAAGACACCCGCTCTTAAACTAAGTTATGGAACAATAAATTTGAGATGCACATAACGGTTACTTAGTCGTTAAAGTTTCGCTGCAATGTTACTTTGCATACTTGGAATTTGTTACTTAATACCAGAACCTTTTCAAGGTGATTGAATTTAGTTCAAGTATAACTAGCAAAATAAAGAAAGAGTTTGGGGACTTTTATATTTCTTTTAAAATTAAAAAAAAATAATATAAAATTTGACTTGCTATCATAAAAAATGTCTCAAAAGCTTACAGCATTAACCTAACTTTTAATCTTGGAGAGAGTTTCTAGTTACACTTTTACAATGAATAAATCGCGGAAACTGACTGTAATCAATAATTAGCACAATAAATGGGATTTACAGTATACAGGATAAGTTAAGGTTTGGTTTTCTTCTAAATCCTAAAGGCACTAGGAGGAGAATCCTACTTGAAGAAGCTAGGAAGAGAAACCTCCTTAACCATCTTGTTCAAGTTATCCATATAAAAACAGTTAAATCATTTTTGGGGGAGTATTTAGCTAAAATAATCAACCACATATTGACACAGTGCACTAAGACGACTGAAATATTCGAAATTAAATACTTAACATATCCAGTACAAATAAGCTAAAACTTCCGGCTTATGCAAAATAATACCCGTTTGTAGCAAACTAAAGGGAAACTAAACTAAACTTGGTTGCAGTAGAAACATGTAGTTCATCTTTCTAAAATGTAATCTCTAGGGTAACCAGAACAATCACCATATACAAATCCATTTGAACAAGCGTAGAGCAAGCTACGAACAAGCACCTGAAGGATATACTCGTACCTGAAAATTTAAGTACAGAAGACCAACTTTTTAGCCTCTTCGAAGAACTTCGAAATTATTCATCAGCAAGATTTTGATAACTACTTCATGAGAATACAATATGATGTGATGTGAATACAATATGATGTGTGATGTCTTGGTTGCTATTACTCGTGCAACTTAATAGCACTTAATTTAAAAGAATTCAGTAAGTAGTATAATTTACATCTCATATGAAAAAAATATCGATTACTACGTCACCTTTAAAATAAAAAAAAACCCACATCGAAATGGGTCCATCTGTTCAAAAGTTATTATACCTCAGCCATACACAAATACACACATACGAAATTGTAACATGCCTTTTTTAGTTGGGGTTTAAAAATGTTATTTTAAAATTCAAACACATAGGCTGAGACTGAGCTATAGAGGCTCTTCAGTCGCATATATTTACGAGTCTTAATAAGAGCAGACCCGGCTTATTCAATCCGGGATCGATGTCTAACCCTATCGGATGATGTAATATGATTCGTTAAAGTAAATAAGGTTTCTACCCACTGTTAATTACTAATAACAAGGTTAAGTAATGAAATTATGATATTTCCTCATATTTATGTGTATCCAGTAGCCATTTCGTGAGGGATAAACAATGTAAAGACATTATGTTAAAGATAATAAGGTAAATTCTTATCGTTGGCGCTTGTTGGGTGTCTATTTTAGGTACAATGTATGAATAAAATTGTTCTTAAAATTCAACCCCCGATAGAAAAAGAGTGGTGTCACAAGTTTAATGTTTCTGTTTGTGTATCTGAAGCATGATCATTTCTTAAAACTCGACTGATTTTCATGCGGATTTTTTTTTGTGAAAACTGACGAGATGGAGAAGGTTTTTTAGCTACATTACAGATTGGTTTTGTCAGTTACATAAAAAATCTTAAGTTTGTGATTATACTAGCCGACCCGCGAACTTCGTATCACTTGATGTTAACAGATACTAACAGTTTATTTAGATAAAATTGAAATGTGTTTTCCACACTTTTTCCGCAATTTCCCCAATTTTTTTATATTATCCTTCTTCTGGCAGTAACTAATTCGTCAAAAAAAAAATTTACAAAATTTTTTCATGTGTTCAAGCGTGATGCAAAGACTACGCGAAACGGGAATTGATTTTTATATACATAATATCCTAAATAGCGTTAAAAAATAATTTGATAAATGTGAAAGGTCATATTTACATATTTGTTAATTTTGAAGAATGTATCTTAGATTTCACTAAGTTTTTACAGTGGAAAACGATACGCTCTGATCTCATGGTAAAAAATTAATGACTGTTCAACCTATACTTATATATAGGTCTATACCTGCCTCTCTAGAGCTGCCTCCCTGCCAGGCAGATCCTAAGAGGTGACTGTGTTAAATGGGTCGCTACCAACAAGACTAATGTTGGTAGAATACTGTGCAGTAACTTAACCAAGAAGAGCTCCACCGCCTTAAAGTATCTTCACGCCCGTATCCCCGAAGAGATGGGCACAGCCAGGGCACCCACGACCAGCCGAAGACACTAAGTCCCACAATGTGATAGGTTTTTTTATTACAAAAATTGGAATAAACCAATTTCCTTTTTGTTGCCCGACCCGGGATTCGAACCCGGGACCTCATGCAGTCAAGTCCAACAGCTGAACCACTACACCACAGAGGCAATCGCCTTACCTACGGCTACAATGATTCCATCACGTTCCGGTTTAAAACGTAAGAAAACCGTTAAACTTGAACAATTAAGTCTAACATCACGACCCCAGGACAGCGACGCACTCTTAACATCAAATGCATATCTATGCTGCGGCTGTCTCTTAACTCTTATGATAAAAACTACTGAACAGATTTTTTAGTAATTTTGCATAATAAGATTTTAGTCAGTGAAAACATTTACTGCGGGATACTAATTTTACCTTTTACTGCGGGAAAATATTTGGTTCCCATCACTAACCATGGAAAGTTACTTCAACATGCAACATTATTTAGATATTTATGTAGTTTAAATTTTCAAACACAATGACGTAACTAATAGAAAATGATCAAAAATGTAAATATATGAACTGGAAGTCTGGAACTTATCTGGCAGAGCATCGTAAGTAAGAGACGAAAGTTAGACGTTCAATTCCTGCCTAAAATGGAATGAATATTTCCAAAAATATCAAATAATTAACTTAAATAATTATCTACAAAAAAGTAACTTAATTTTATTAAGTACTGGCTGTACATGCAAACTTCGTTCCATTTTTTAATATTTTGAAATCTGATTAATGTATATCCGCTATTCGGGGCTTAGAGAAATAAAAAAAAGAATTTAATTCGTCTAGCAGCTCTCGAGTAGTTAATGTTTTAACAAACTCGACTTTATTTTATATATAGACATATAAATTATTTAATACATAATCCAATATATCTTATGATGTTTTGCAGTATAGTGAGCAGACAATGAATTTCGTAGATTAAGTCCCAAAGGGGATGTAGCGAAATTGGAAATCGCCACGGGGCAAAACTCCAGACCCATTCACGTTATAGGTACAAACGACTGCAAGAATTACTCTGTGGCTTCCAATACTTTTACTGGGATATGGAGGATCTGAGGATAGTTAGAAATATACTTTAATAAAATATTAGGATTTCTTACACGTACCTGGGCAAAATTAAAAAAATTAAAATGTTTATAAAAAATGTAGGCTAACTTCAAGAGTTAAATAATTTAATTCGGGAAGGACAAGTGGCCGTTTTTTTTATTAAATTAATCCCTATTCTATTAGCCGTTCTGAAATTGCGCCATAACTTAACAGCAGCTGTACCGATTTTATTTATTTTTTTATACCCCCGCCGGAAAAAGAGAGAAGATCTAAGTTTGAGAAATGTGTGTGCGGACTGCGGCCCCAGTGGCCATGCGTGTGCGTGATTACCTGCGGGCATGCGTTGGTATATGTGGCTTCATAACTTCTAAGTTACTGTACCGATTTCAATGCAATTATTATTTAAAATCTGACTTAATTGAGATGGTTCTTCCCACATTACGGATAGTTTATGCTGGAAATTCTTGAATAATTTAAAGTTTATTTTTCAGAGTCTTTCAATAGTTTAAAAAAATAGCACTGTATTGATGAGTTAGAGTAATGTTGAAAAAAAATACAAAGTAATCCCACAATTTCAATCGTTTCTTAGAATTACCAAGCTCGAATAGTCAATCTGACACAGCTAATCTAACAAGATTGAGTAAGAATAATTCGCACACCATTATACATAAACACATGTCAAAAGTAAAGTAAAGACAATGAAATTGTATTTAAAACAATATCGTGTCGAAAGCAAACATACAAACGCAAAAACTGACAGAATTACAAAAAGAGAAACACTTCGGAGACTACTGCTTGTGAATCATCACATAAGACAAAAAATATTTTACATTAACTAGGAAGCTGAAACAACCCACCCCTGGTAACTCATGTTAAAAATCTGATCAATGATCTGATAATTAATACCTTTTGTAGCTATTTCTAATAAAAGTGATAGACTGTCACTTAGTATTTAGTAATAAATACTCATATTAGGCAAAAAAAAATTACATTAACTCGAAAACTAAAACAACCCACCCCTGGTAACTCTTATTAAAAATCTGATCAACGACAATTAATACCTTTTGCAGCTATTCTAATAAAAGTGATAGATTGTCACTTAGTATTTAGTAATAAATACTCATATTAGGCAAAAAATAATAATTTATTAACTCGAAAACTAAAACAACCCAACCCTGGTAACTCTTATTAAAATCTGATCAACGATAATTAATACCTTTTGTAGCTATTCTAATAAAAGTGATAGATTGTCACTTAGTATTTAGTAATAAATACTCATATTAGACAAAAAAAAATACATTAACTCGAAAACTAAATCAACCCACCCCTGGTAACTCTTATTAAAAATCTGATCGACGCTAATTAATACCTTTTGTAGCTATCTCTAATAAAAGTGATAGATTGTCACTTAGTATTTAGTAATAAATACTCATATTAGGCAATAAAAAATTACATTAACTCGAAAACTAAATCAACCCACCCCTGGTAACTCTTGTTAAAAATCTAATCAACGATAATTAATACCTTTTGTAGCTATCTCTTCTAAAAGTGATAGATTGTCAATTAGTATTTAGTAATAAATACTCATATTAGGCAAAAAAAAATTACATTAACTCGAAAATTAAAACAACCCACCCCTGGTAACTCTTATTAAAAATCTAATCAACGATAATTAATACCTTTTGCAGCTATCTCTTCTAAAAGTGATAGATTTTCAATTAGTATTTAGTAATAAATACTGCATGCGTCATGCGACTCTTTAGAAAACGTGGCGAATAAACCTATTCCATCTCAGATAAAGTATCTATTCCATTGACTATAGAAGCAACGTTGATACCTCGATGGCCAGTTGCCAATTCTGTTTCTCTTTTATAAGAAGACATCTCTTTAATAAGTCTTACATTTAAAAGTTAAACTTATTTTAATGGTTGAAGATTCTAAATCGTCTGACATTTCAAGTACTAGATACGTTTTAGTATTTTAGATTTAGTATCTTCAGGTTTCTTTGCCAATGTTCAACGTAATAGTAATGCGGACTAACGGTCTGTATTTTCTGTTAGATTAAGTACAAATTATGTTAGAATTTATTTAATAGAAAGACAACTTATTATTTTTTATCGTGTGAGGCAATCTTAACACAATTTCTAATTTTAAACGGATTAAAAATATTTACTGACTTCGTATTAAGGCGATACAGTTACAGTATTTTTTTTCTGTCTCGTACTATAATTTTTGTGTGTTTAATCTATTTATACACTGAACGTATATTTATATAAATTTCTTAGACAAAAAAATTGTCTGGTAGAGATTTCTTTGTTTCGGTAATAATACTATATGTTTACTACAACCTATAATCTTATGTTGTTGAAAATACTTGATTTTATTTACTATGTTGTATGTTTGAGAATAATAAATGGTACATTCATTTATTAATTTTAATTGAATGCTCTTTCAAACTGCTTACACCGTTTCCTATTGCTGTGAGTTCGTTTGGCAAAAACATCTACAGTAACTAACATCTCTGACATCGTTTTAATTGTCCCTGCCACCATAAATGTACTAATTATTACTGTCATTTTCCGTTATTAAGTAAATTAAAAAAGATAAATTTATCAAACTTTAGACTAAATACCCTACATATCTAATTTGGCGAAACAACATTTGTTGTTTAAACACAGAATAGCCGAGATGCATTTCTACTAGCAGAAAATTTGACAGCTTGTTTTTTGTGCTAAAATTTCTGATTGATGTAAATATTGACTATATAAAACTTTGTCTACTTTTTCTGTCTGATAGAAAACTCGTGCTTTCACACATTTCGCACTTGAATGATATAAATAAAACGTCTCTCACCTATATCTTTCCTACGTTTACATCTACATTTCTTTTTAAATATTCAGAAGAAAATAAAAGTATCTTCACCTCCATATCCCCGATGCAGTAGACAGAGGCACAACCAGGGTAACCACGATTAACTAAAGACATTAAAGTCCCACAAGCCCATCGCCAACCGAGTACAGATCCAATCCCAAGCAACGTTTTTTTTTAATTAGAAAATTATAAAATACCAAATTTTCTTTTTGTTGCCCGACCCGAGAATCCAACTCGGTAGACCACAAAGACGATATATTTATCATTCAATAATTGAAAATCATGAAAACTATTAAGGATCTTTGATTTACAAATTATTAGACAAACTTAACAATACAGGAACAAACATTTCCAAACAGATCGGAGTTCTTAAATGCTTCTTACAGGCTTGGATATTACCAGGACGTAAACACCATTAATCACAACAGAAACAAAACAACGCTCACTAATTGCTGGGTGTGATTTGGATCCCACACTAAATCGCAACAATGAGTCTCGTCGCGTGACCGCCGCAAATCTGCAATGGAAACAATCAACTCTTCATTACCGCTTGTTTAGTGACGTTGGCTCTTTGGATGCAATTAGTGCTGATCAATGCTGAACATTGTGTTACTTTGCGATTGTACACAGTCGCATATTTTTTTATTAAATAAAGAAATATGCGACTTTTATTAAATATTTTTTTTTAATAATTTGTTAAAAAATGATCTTCACGTCCATATTCCCGAATGGAATGGGCAGAGGCACAACCACTAACAACCCACGACTAGCCGAAGACAATAAGTACCACAATGTGATAAGTGGCAAGCATATCGCCAAGCGGACACATATCCAATCCTGAGCAACATTATTTTGGTAGAAAATTAGAAAAACCACATATTCTTTTTGTTGCCCGACCCGATAATCGAACCCCTCATGCAGTCATGTTCAACACCTGAACCGTTAGACCACAGAGACGACCATAGAAAACAACATCAATAATTTAATAATTCATAATGAAAACGATCATTCAACAATTGAAAATCATGTAAACCGTTAAGGATCTTTGATCTACAGATTAATAGACAAACAAACTTAACAATACAGGAACAAACATTTTCAAACAAATCGGAGTTCTTTAATGCTTCTTGCAAGCTTGGATATTACCAGGACGTAAACACCATTAATCACAACAGAAACAAAACAACGCTCACTAATTGCTGGGTGTGATTTGGATCCCACACTAAATCGCAACAATGAGTCTCGTCGCGTGACCGCCGCAAATCTGCAATGGAAACAATCAACTCTTCATTACCGCTTGTTTAGTGACGTTGGCTCTTTGGATGCAATTAGTGCTGATCAATGCTGAACATTGTGTTACTTTGGAATTGTATAGTATTTCATTTTTTATTTAGTTTTTTTTTTAAGTATCTTCACGCCCATGAGATCTGTGAGTATGGCACAACCACCAACAACTCACGACTAGCCGAAGACAATAAGTATCACAATGTGATAAGTGGCAAGCATATCGCCAAGCGGACACATATCCAATCCTGAGCAACATTATTTTGGTAGAAAATTAGAAAAACCACATATTGTTTTTGTTGCCCGACCCGATAATCGAACCCCTCATGCAGTCAAGTTCAACACCTGAACCGTTAGACCACAGAGACGACCATAGAAAACAACATCAATAATTTAACAATTCATAATGAAAACGATCATTCAACAATTGAAAATCATGTAAACCGTTAAGGATCTTTGATCTACAGATTAATAGACAATCAAACTTAACAATACAGGAACAAACATTTTCAAACAGATCGGAGTTCTTTAATGCTTCTTGTAAGCTTGGATATTACCAGGACGTAAACACCATTAATCACAACAGAAACAAAACAACGCTCACTAATTGCTGGGTGTGATTTGGATCCCACACTAAATCGCAACAATGAGTCTCGTCGCGTGACCGCCGCAAATCTCCAATGGAAACAATCAACTCATCATTACCGCTTGTTTACTGACGTTGGCTCTTTGGATGCAATTAGTGCTGATCATTGCTGAACATTGTGCTACTTTGGAATTTTATACTGTTGCATATTTTTTTTTATTTGGTAACAAAAAAATGTTGCTCGGGATTGGATATGTGTCTGCATGGCGATATGCTTGCCATCTATCACATTGTGGGACTTAGTGTCTTCGGCTAGTCGTGGGTAGTTGGCGGTTGTGTCTCTGCCCACCCTATTCGGGAATATGGACGTCAAGATAACGTCCATATTCCCATAGATTCAAGTTTTAAACACACGATCCAGTTTTAGACCGTAATAATATAACCCTCGTAAACGAATTCAACCATTAATAAATAATAATTAGAAATCTAATATTGCAGATGAAATGTTTTCGACAAACATTTGGTAGATTCGAAAATATTACCAACTAGTGTATCGTCAGGCCCATATCCCCAAAGAGTTAGGCAGAGGCACAACCAAGACGCCCGAGACTAGCCGAAGACACTAAGTCTCACAATTTGATAGGTGGCTAGGCTATCGCCAACTGGACACATATCCAATCCCGAACAACATTTTTTGTTTTTAGAAAATTGAAAAATACAAATTCTTTTTTAATCAAACTGGGAATTGAACCCGGACCTCATGAAGTCAAGTCCAACACCTAGACCGCTAGGCCACAAAGGCGATAAGTAGTTTATTTGACAATAAAATAAGTATTCAGTATTTACCATTCTTAACTTCTAATGCCTCTAGTCCACTGAGAGTCCTAAAGAAAGCGTGACTTCCATTATTTACTACTGCTTATTTCTTTACACTATCACTTAAGGATTTCAACCATATTTATTTTCAAACATATTTGGTTTATTAATAGGGTTTCAAATTAACCTTGATTGATTGACCACGAGTGTAAAAATTTTACAGCAAAAATAAGCTCGTAAATATCATTATTTTTACTTCATCATTTTTTTTATGTTATAGGAAGGCAAACAAGCAGACGGATTTCGGAAATTCACGCCGCCTAGAGACACCAAAGATGGTAATGGTGCGTTGCCAACCTGATGTCAGGATATTAGGCCTCGAGCAAAAGTAAGTTTACCGGCTACCTTACCCTTCGGACCGGAACACGTCATGACGTTATGGCGGCACGAATAGGTAAGGCGGTGGTACCAATCCGGGAGAGTCGCTGCGAAACTCTACCACCTAGTCAGATGTCACGGCGTTAGTAATGATAAGCCTATGCTCGCCTTTTACGAGCTGCCTGGCAAGAAAGGCAGATGGTCTATTCTGCAAAGGAGCCCGGACCAACACGGGGAGCTTAATCATCAAAAAAAATATCACTAATTGCTTGTTGTGGTTTGGATCCATGGACCACCGCAAATCTGCAATGGGCACGTAACTGGCACGTAATTGGTAATAGTGAGTTTATTGTTTAAACTCACTATTACCAATTGTTACGTTCAATGTTTGAAAGTAATTATTACTGATGAGCATCACTTTTGCCGGGATGAGGATATTTTCACAAGTTTTGAAGGAAGTAAAACGTAATAAATGTTAGAGAACTTAAAAAGTACGACCTGTTCACATTTTTATATAAAGAAACACTTAGCTGTTTTACGTATCACTTATAATTTATTATTTTGAAAATAGCCTACCGGTTTCGCTTAAACAGCATCATCAGGGCTAGAACTTGTACTAAGTACTAAGTAACTAAGTAAGTAGTACTAGTGTTTCTGTATCAAAAAATATGAATATTTGGAAGTTTTACCTAGCGCCGATGATGGAAAATATCAAATATAAGTACGACCTGTTTGAAGTACATAGTCTCTCAAATAGCAGAGCATCGTCGGCATTATTTGATTTGACTAGTTCAATGTTTAATAACATTTATTATGAACTCTATACCACAAACTCACTTTTTGAGTAATTAAACGTTTGTGTACAATATAAATGACGCGACAAAGATTTACCCTTGGTTTTTTCCCCGGGTTGGTCAAGGCTCCTTAGCAGAATAGACCAACTTCCTTCCTGTGCCAGGCAGCTCGTAAAAAGTGAGCACAGGCTTAACATCACTAACACCGTGACGTCTGACTAGGTGGTAGAGTTTCGCAGTGACTCGCCCATATGGGTACCACCGCCTTACCTATTCCTGCCGCCATAATATCAGTGCTTGCCGTTGACGCGTTCCGGTTCGGAGGGTAGCGTAGCCGGTAAACTTCCTTTTGCTCGAGGCCTAGCTTTACTTCCTCAGATTGGCAACGCATCATTACCACCTTTGGTGTCTCTAGATGGCGTAAATTTCTTGCCATCAGAAAATCCGTCTGCTTGTTTGCCTTTCAATATCATAAAAAAACTTTAAAAAGCAGAGTATAATGTAAATAATATACCACGTACTCACTTTTTTGTACATGAATGACGTGGTAGCTTTGTTACATTTTTTGCTAGTTTATTGGGTTAAATTGCAAAACAAAATGTCAACTTGTCATAGTATTTTAACATTAATATATCACAATTAATTTTGTTACAGAATAGTCCATATAGTCCAGAGCGTCCTTTTTAGTGTCTTGCTCGCTAGACGACGCTAACACAATTTGTAGGAAACGTTTCTGCGACGTCGCTAAACAGTTTATCGAAACTTTGTGTTTACGGCTTTTGACGAAGCGACATTATTACTTGACGTTTTGCACTAGCACACATTTTATCTATGTCATTTCAAAAGTTCAATGTATAATCTTACTAGCTATTTGTCCGTGACTTCTTCAGTGTAGAATAATTACGATTTTCATATACATTTTTCATCCTTATAGTTCTTTGGGAGTTAATTTTTTAAAAAAAATTGATTATTTTTGAACTCGGGTCTTTAGCTATATTCAATTTATATTAAAATCGATTCAGAGGTTTACCTGTAAAATATTGCAGGTCAACAAAGATATTCTTTAAATTAACTTACATGTTTATTATCACTATTGGTCGCCCGTTGGTTGACATTCGACCATAATAAATTTTAATATCTTGTTGATAAGCCATCTTCATTTCTCAAAACCAACCACTTTGTTTCCAAACTTTTTAGTGCGCCATTTGTAATATTTTATCGTTATCATTAATTTACTCGTATTTATTTGTGTCTGTCAAATGCATGGTAGTGTGGGTAATGTTTTAATTATTGATTTAAATTAGTTTATGAGCATTATTTTTTAAAAATGTTAGTGTTCTGCGCTTCACCTACACATAAACTATAAGTGTGCCAAATTTTATGCTCCTGCGTCCGCGCAGTTTTCGTAAAATGGGGACCGGATTTCCGCCGGATAATTACTCTGTCATGTTTCGATCCCGCGGGTGTGGTAACCGACAGACTTGCACAGTATTTATTTTGGCGCCATCGAGAGAAAAGGTGGTCGTAGTTTTTTCGTAATTGTTGAATTTCGTATTTATGTTGAGTGAAATTACTCAAGTTTGGTAACATTTTATTCACTGAAAGTGCAAAAATAAACTAATTGTAAGGAAATTATTGTATCATGTAATTCTTCGTTACCGCCAAATCCCATTAAATGACCTTGAAGCCACCGCTATCTTATAGACACTTGACAAGACTTTCTTTTGACAACTTATGACTAATTTTAAATAATTTAAAACATTAGCTGTAAGCATTTGTTTGCATCCGTGTGGAAAGATAGATTTATCTATTTTTCAATCCAAATTTTGATTTGTTTCAAACGAAGTTTCCACCAAGATTACCTTGGGGAAGGCTTGATTGGGGCTTCATTACAAACGTCTGGATGATGCTTTAGCGATAAGTTTGTCTTTTATGATATTATAGGATAGTCGGGAGTATTTATACAAAATTGTGACTTGATGTGATCTATCTTTAGATTGAATGTTAATAGACGTCAGGAAAAAGTTAATGATACATTAAATGATAATTGACGTTTCTGAGTAGGTCGTAAGTGTATTCAGCTAGTTGTGGGTACCCTGATTGTACCTCTGCTTACCTTTTTAGGATATGAGCGTGAATATACTTTTATTTAAATAAAATATTTTAAATTTTAGATTCTGTTTAGGTATCTATATAAAATAAGTCACTTTCCACCTTACTAACTGTCTCTATACACAAAAAGTCTGCCATAACATCAGTCTGTTACTATTTGTTCAAACATTCACCTTGTTAGTCGAATGGCTAGCGTATACGCTTAACTACATCAAACAACCGCGGGGCAGTCATTTGTGTGATGAACATTAAGATGTCTGAATTTCCAGGTCTACGTATTTCTTAAATTTGTTCTGGTATCTATTTAAGTATTTCTATGTGTTAGAATCGTTGACTAACACCCATAACACAAGCATACAATTTGCTTACTTTGGAGTTAAATTTAATTTGTGAAAAAACACATATAAAAAAACATTCGCATTTTTATCAGTATATAGACATACAACGCGAATGAAGATGGACCTAGGTTAATATTCCTCGACCAAATCGATCGGGTATTCTTCGAGGGTAGTGTCAAATGTATCCGAAACGTGTTTGTATATAAGAGTCATGAATGTAGGAAAAGCTAGGTAGGACATCAATATAGATCATAATATTTGCTCTCGACACTCTCATCCTTCCCTACAAAGATAAAGAATGGATTATATCATATAAATGAAAATCATAGTGAAATATTAGCTTATTTACCCCAAGGGTTTCAATATATCGGCTCACATTATAAGACTTGAAGATATTAATAAACTCCTACTCTCAAATTTCAACGCGCGAAATCATTGCTTTCTAATGTATTGCAATTGCAACCCTCTAGCTTTATAATAAGGTGTAATTTTCCATGTCTTCTCTTATCTTTAGAAATACCTTATTGGAATTACAAAGACTGGATCTCATAGAGGCCAATAAAACATTCAAAACAGGGCTCTATTTCAAAGTAAGGGCAATTTTAATTTGATTTTAGTTATATACAAGCGTTGATGATGCGAGAAAACCTAAACAAGATGCTTTATTTTGAAATCTTGGGATGCTTTTGTTTTTATTCAAAGGAAATGTTTCAGAAAGTGATTTCATTTAAAACCTTTAAAATTTTCATTTTTATTTGTTGCAATTTTTTTTATGACATTGGAAGGCAAACAAGCAGACGGATTTCCTGATGGTAAGAAATTCACGCCGCCTAGAGACACCAAAGGTGGTAATGATGCGTTGCCAACCTGGGGCCGGGGTGTTAGGCCTCGAGCAAAAGTAAGTTTACCGGCTACCTTACCCTCCGAACCGGAACACGTCATGACGTTATGGCGGCAGGAATAGGTAAGGCGGTGGTACCAATCCGGGTGAGTCGCTGCTAAACTCTACCACCTAGTCAGAATTCAAGGTGTTAGTGACGGTGAGCCTTTATTTTTTGAATTGTATTTATTTTATAAATAAAAGATAGAAAGTGAAAGTTATGATGAAAAGCAGGCGTTGTTGTTTATGGAAATTTCGAAAAAAAAGAAGACGTGTTCCGGTTCGGAGAAGAAGGTAGCCGGCAAAACTTATTTTTGCTCGAGGCATCCCGGCCTCGGGTTGGCAACGCACCATTAGCACCTTTGGTATCACGAAAATCCGTCTGCTTGTTTGCCTTCCAATATCATAAAAAAATCCACTATGGGTAAATATCTGTAAAGCTTTCTCTCAATTGGGCTATCAATTTCGAGCAGATATCTTTTAATGTTACCGTGTATGCCGAGAGTGGCTATTGACAGCATATCCTTTTGTTTCGTTCTTTTTGAAGTGCACTCGAAACACTTCTCTGTATCAATATCAGCTGTCAAACAATTTCTAACTTCTTTCAATTGGTGAATTTAGCATTTATCACTTAGCTACATACTCGTATGTATGTACAAAAGGCATTGTTTTATTATACTGGTTAGTATGTACAAGTGAAACTACTTGAACTATAGGAATTAAAGTAAACTGTACCAACTGTTGGATGTCCTATTGCATTCCATGCAAAGTGTTACGGACAGACTGACAGATAGATCGATGGGTCCTATGTAAAAGGGTCAATGTGCAAATTGACAACTTTTCAGTAGAAGCTAACAAAGATTAAATTTGAAATAATTTTTAAATGCTTCTGCTGATGATTGTGAAACTTTGCACTGTAACTGTGACAGATAACTAAGATAAGGTAGCCGATAAACCTACTTTTGCTCGAGGCCTAACATCCCGGCCTCAGGTTGGCAACGCACCATTACCACCTTTGGTGTCTCTAGGCGGCGTGAATTTCTTAACATCAGGAAATCCGTCTGCTTTGTTAGCCTTCCAATATCTTAAAAGAAAAACAATAAATATCAAATAGAAAAATTACATTATAATTATTTGGAGATCAGTATTGCCTAACTTTCTTTTTTTGTTGACATGATTTACCAGAGGTTTCCAAACTGAATGGCGTTGCCTGAATCTTGGGCGACCGATTTTTTTTATTCACATTTATTTTATACGCAGGGCTTTATTTTTCACTTTGAATTTTAGTTACGTAATTGCTAATTGTATGGACGAGTCAATTACTTGTGTTATTTATTGATTTATTGACGTTAAGTTACAATCTATAATTTAATCTATAAATTACCTATGTGTTTTATGTGTAAAGTTTTAATTGCCTCAAATTTAAAAAAGAAAATCTAAATTAATATTTTAAACATATTTTTAATGGCCTCATGTATCGTAATTAACTGTCAATTTTATTTCACAATTAAAGGCTTTTATAATATTATACCTCTATGTATTTCATGTTTTTCATCATCATTGACTCATCTATGTATTTCATTGAATTCTTTTTTGTAAACAAATGAAGCATTATCAATATATCAGGCAAATCTAAATTAATATACATGTTTAATATGTAAGATTTTAATTGCTTCAAATTTAAAAAAAGCAAATCTAAATTCATATTAGTATTTTAATGGACTCATCCATCGTAATTAATTCTTAATTTTATTTCACAATTCAAAAAAGTATTTTACAATTAAAGGCTTTTACAATAACGTACTCGTCTATGCAAATGACAATCGGATCTTTATTCTCTAGAAGCAATCTATATAAAACCGAAAATAACTTTATTTCAACAATAACAGATGTTCACGTTATTTCCGAAAATTAATCTCCGTTTGAAGTATTCCAATTTTTATCACCATTCAAGATTTAATTTGTCGATGCCACTTGCACAGCTGTGCTTCGTCAAACCGTATTTAAAAGCCATTTGCACCATCGAGACCGTAATTTTTGCTCTGGCCTTCTGATATCTCACGTTTTGATCTCCGAAATTGGACATAAAGTTTGGGAATTACGGAGATATATGATCGGAAGCGAGTTTGCCATGGTCCCTAAATTTTGCCAATATTTTACCAACATGGACAACTTTTAAAATATTCAGGATTAAGCCAATCGTTTATCAGATTTTCTTATGAATTCTATTATGAAGTAGCCTGGAGGTCTGGTGGTGAAATCGACTCCATGAAGTCCCGGGATAAGTCATGGGATCAATTAAAACAAAATGTGTTTAGTTAATTTTCTACCGACGTTGCCCTGTAACATTGTTTTTATTTTGAGTATTGAAAAAATACATTTTAATTTACCCCGCCATGGAATGTTTGACGTTAGCATTTTGAGTGACGTTCAGTTTCGTTCTCGACTGGAAGACACAGAAACATATTTAAATGAAAATATTGAATGTTTGAAAAAACACATGACTTAGTTTGCCGACCCGGGAAACGATCCCGGGAACACCACAGAAGTGATTATTGTTCTTAAATATTGAATTTAATACCCCGTTTCCAACAAATTGTGATAAGCGTCACACAAAAATTGTTTTTGCAGTAAGTGTGTCTCAAAGTTGACCCTATTTTATTTTGGAGGTGAATATCTATAAATATAAAAGAAAGTGGTGTTAGTTACACTATTTATAACTCAAGAACGGCTGAACCGATTAGGCTGAGGAGGTAGCTTAGAACCGGGAGAAGTACATTGGATACTTTTTATTCTGTTCAATTGTGAGGAAACTGGGAAAAACAAACATACATACAAACTGAATGGGCGGTACAAAGTTTGCGGGAACAGCTAGTTTTTAAATAAAGTGCAGTGATATGTATTGATTGACTAAATTTAAAAAACTCTTGTTCTACAAAGTTGTTACTGAAAATGTGTCAATTAATTACACGAATATTCTCCCTGGGTTGGTCCGGGCTAATTTCCAGAATAGACCATCTGTCTTCCTGCCAGGCAACTCGTAAAATAGCTTGTCTTAATTTCCACCGTGACATCTGACTATCGTTGGTCGAGTGGCTAGCGTACACGCCTG
>NJDD01009882.1:26805-38023 GCA_002245505.1 Calephelis nemesis
AAGTTGTAGGTGCGTTGTTGTTTCGAGGAAGAGGTAGTAGGCCTGATGTGCAAGTCTCCCGGCTACCCTAACCGCCGGACGGCAAAACGACGCTGGTATTATGGCGACAGAAGTAAGTAAGGTGGTAAACCCTTACCAGAACTAGGTAGAGCACGGCATTCCACCACCAGCGGTGTTGTTGGTAATTACTTATTTATTTTTGTTAGCGTAGGCTGTTTAGTCTTAGACTGCATGAACGTTAGTGGAAGTATACACCCTGACTTTTTAGTCACCATCCAAATTTTAATATGTTGATCTTAAGTGAAAATAATTAAATACGTGTTTTTCAACACGCAAAGTCGTCTACAAAATAATATTGATGTATATGGGCAGCGCGCGCTCCGTACCTACGCGCTGAGTGCTCTGACATGCTAGATAAGAAGATAGAATAGCTAGAAAATAGAAAAAAAATAGGTATCTAATAGGTAGCTATTAGATACCTATTTTTTTCATAAATGGACTTATCTATAGATACTTTATGCCCAGAACGTACCTACCATAGGTAGGTACGCGGCGGTAGTAATGCGCCGAGCGGCCGCAGTTAATTGATATTTGATAATAATAACAAACAAAGATTCAAATTTTCATAAATTTCATAAATGGACTTATTTATAGATACTTTATGCCCAGAAAAAATTTGGATGGTGATAAAAAAATCTTGCTGTATAACTAACTCTGAATTAGCTTCCAATATGGGATTAAATCAGTCTGTACGTTATTATAGCTATACGTCTTAGGGCCGTTCCTATCGAAATTATTAAATTGATTTAGAGGCGTTTGTACGTTTCTTATTTTTTACACGATTTAGGGCCGCTTGTGCGTTTCTGGTTATTTTTTACATGATTTAGAGCCATTTGTGCGTTTCTGGGTATTTTTTACATGATTCAGGGCCGCTTGTTCGTTTCTGGTTATTTTTTTAAATGATTTAGGGAAGCTTGTGCGTTTCTGGTTATTTCTTTTACATGATTTCGAGTCATTAGTGCGTTTCTGGGTATTTTTACACGATTTAGGGCCTCTTAAAAGTTCTTTCGTGACGTTTGAAAATGAGTTAAAATAAGAAATGTAAAGTAATTTAAACCTATTCAAAGGTTAACTCAGAATTAAATACCTACTTAACATAGGAACATGTAAATTGCAAATTGCCCTTGTACCATCTTATTATTAAACATGCAATAACGTAGTACTAAGATTAAGTTGATATTTTAGACTGTATCACATTGTAATAAAGATTATAATATCAGGTTTAACCTTGGAGTATTTATTCCGCGTTTATTAATAAGACGAATAGGGAGTTAAATAACATATTCCAGGAAGTTGACGGATGTGTGTCTAAAGTAGGCATAGATCAGGATCTTAGGTCCTCAGGTTGACAACACAAAATTGCAATGGAAATGGATGGTAGGCAGTTCATGTCGCCTTTGTTAAATAAAGGCAACTTCTTTCCACCGGCAAGTTTTAAACAAAATGCAAAAAAATGCTTCCAATCCATATTGAAACATATATCACTTGGAAATGTGTGTACGAATATCACATCGAAATGCGTGTACGAAAATACGTACGCACCCGAGATTAGCGAATAGACGGCAAGTAAAAGTTTGCGCAATAAATTTGAGGAAAGTCAGAAAACTCCGTACGAACGACACGTTAAATTTTATTGCTGCCTCGAGCCTGAAAAGCATTTCATTGCCATTAAACTTTGGATATTATTAAAATGATCTCAGACAAAGGTCTTGCATGTGCGAAGTTTGAATTACCAATCAAAAGATCCTGTCTGTTAGTAATGGTTTTATATTTTAGGAAGAAATGTTTCAAATTGGGAAAAAAATAGTGAGCTTTTGAAACTATGTTTACATATATATATATGGTAAGAAATTCACGCCGCCTAGAGACACCAAAGATGGTAATGGTGCGTTGCCAACCTGAGGTCAGGATGTTAGGCTTCGAGCAAAAGTAAGTTTACCGGCTACCTTACCCTCCGAACCGGAACACGTATTGACGTAATGGCGGCAGGAATAGATAAGGCAGTGGTACCATTCCGGGCGAGTCGCTGCGAAAGTCTACCACCTAGTCAGATGTCACGGTGTTGGTGATGATAAGCCTATGCTCGCCTTTTATGAGCTGCCTGGCAAGAAAAGCAGATGGTCTATTCTGCAAAGGAGCCCGGACCAACTCAGGGATTTTGTTAAGGATGTTTTAGTGTTAACTCGTAAAACAATTACACTTCAATATTATTATAATGATTTTAGACGTTCAAGTAGGGCTAACATATACGAAAATGTATAAATTCATTTTATTATTCCGTCTGTAACGGTTTTAATAAGATAAACAAATGTTTGGAACCACTTTTTTGCGAAGATATAATTTATAAATAAAAAAATTGTTTAGATATGTTTGTGAAAGTTGGAAAATTTGTTTTTAGTCGGAAAAAACATTTTAGACTATTTTATAAGTAGTTTTGGTGATGGATAATTTTAAAAATCTTGAAAAGTATGGTCTTGCTATTTTAAACTGTATACTAATTACGAGTATTATTTATCAACCCAGATATTTTAGACGCATGAAATTCAACAAAAAGAAAATTGGGTTTGTCCAATTTTCTAACAAAAAATGTTGCTCGGGATAGGATATGTATCCGGTTGGCGATAGGCTTGCCACCTAATATATTGTGGGACTTAGTATCTTCGGCTAGTCGTGGGTACCCTGGTTGTGCCTCTGCCTACCTCATCGGGGATATAGGCGTGAAGATACTTATGAAATTCAAATCACTAATAATAAAAGGATCCTGTTTCTTTGTAATGTAATATGATTTGTGGTCATCGGTCTGATTGTCTGTTTAATAAATCTGCTATAACAAGATATTCCATAATTAAGTTAGATGACGGGGTTATCTCATCCCTATATGTAGGGATAATATATAGGGATAATGTAATAATAATTTTCTGTTTGTTTACTTATTAGAAGTATCTTAAGAAAATTGTGTGCGCATTTAGAAAATGGCTTAAATATTGCCCGTATTTTAAATCCTCAAAGACTTTATTGGGGCCAAGATTTTGAAAGCTCTAAGAAAGTAAATGAAAATTACCATACCATTACACAAATGAACTTACTAATCCCGAATAAATCTGTACTAACAATACAGAATATTATTGCCGCCATAAACTTGAAACCATTCGAAGTGTAAGAAATAATCCAATCTATTTTACTAGAATGACGTATTTCCACTAATAACATTGCCTCGTTGGTCGAGTGGCTAGCGCACACGCCTAACTACATCAACCAAGCGCGAGACTCGAGTTCGATTCCCGATGGGAAAATTTAGATTTTTGCATTTCCTGGTCTGAATGTTGATTAAATTTATTCTGGTATCTATTTAAGTATTTCTATGTATTAGAATTGTTGACTAACACTCAACACAAGCATATAATTTACTTACTTTGGAGTTGGGTTTAATTTGTGTGACTTGTAACATTTATTTATAACATTTATAGAAGTTATTATATTGTTCTTAGTGTCGGAATGTGTAGGCCCCATCGCCCGATGATGGTTATACAGCAATTTTGAACTCTGTGTTATTTCAATAGTACAATGATATATTAAATCTAGAGTGCGTTCTTGTCTGTCACCATGTCATCAGTGTTCACCATTGACATGCATAGTACCAAAGCGTTTGGGTAATAGAAAGACTTGAGCACATGGTCTAAGAACCTGGCCATAAAGGTCAAAACATATCGTCAAACAAACAAATCGTCGGCGTTGTGCCGACGTAGAGGTGTCTTTACCATGACCCGTAGTGAGAAACTTATTCCTCATGTTATGTTAGTTATGTGTTATTAAAAAAGGTTTTACTACGTTTTAAATAAAACAATAGTGAAGCGCCGCTACAATCGACAGTGACGCTACTGCTAATTATAGCGGCGCGGCGCGGCGCCGCAATGCGATTATGTGTTTCGGCCCTAAGATAGCGAGGAACTAGTAACGCCTGTGATACTTGCCGGCAATGGTTGTATGTTATCATCAGGAAAGATTTATCATACCCTTAACCACGGACATGACAATTGCAAAAATTTCGTTATTTATAGGAACTGGAAAAGCAGTAGTTTCAATTGCCTTTATTAGACAAGCTGCTGTACAGGCATTACAATCAATTATTTTAATAAGAAACAGTTTAAAAATTAACAGTCTAATTTACGTCTAAAATCGTATCATATAATATCCAAACAGTAAAAACATTTCACGTCGTAAACGTTCATACACTGCAACGAACAAACAACGTAAGCTTATTAAACTTCAATAAATAGGAAATTAAAATTTCATATTGCTACACAGACCGAAATTGAAAATCTCTCGCAGCTTAACCGCATTGTTAACAAAGTATTTCAGTGTTTTCATTCCAATTTGACTATATTTGATCAATATTATTAAATAGATTACAAATATTTAAAAACCGTTTGTTAATCCTGCCCCCGTTTACCACCCCGCGTTTTTATACGATAAAACGTTTTCTTCTGAATAACTTAACTTTTAGTTGAAATTTTTTAGAAAAATATTTTCTAATTTTTAGTTCAGCTACACAAGCGACTGATAAACTAGTCAAAGCTTACCTTTTGTGTGATATTTTACATATTTTAAAGACTACAATAGGATCAATATTAGCGTTATATTTGTTTAAAGTAGATAATAGAATATAAAAAATATAACATTTATCAAACGACTTTTTGACTTAGTGGCGTCATGTAAGCACAAATGAGAATCCGCGGTGTTGAGACGCAGCAGCTCAAATAATTTTTTGATATGGTTCCATGGCCTGTATAATAAATGAAACAGCAATTATTAACTTTAGTAAGAGTTATATTGAAATTCTTGATATGCAAAAGCTGTCAGCTTCATCTAATATTTGTAGTAACTCAGGATGATGCTGTTCATCTCTATCATCATTATCTAATATTTATCATCCAGCTTCATCTAATATTTGTAGTGACTCAGAATGACGCTGTTATATTCCCGTCTGGAGGACAAGGTAGTGGAGGGTATGGTAGAGTTCCACCTTGAGATGGTGCCTTCCACCACGGCATCAGGACAGTAATGCGCCTGTAACATACACGGTGTTTATAGGTCACGGTGGTCTCTTACTATCAGAAGAGCAGTATATGCTTACTTCTAACAGAAAAAATTAAGGATGAGTACAAAATAATTGCATTAAAAATACTCGTATCTTTGGCTACAAAATGTATTGGCCATTTTCTGAGTTTGTTAGCTTCATCTAGTGACGTAATTTTGATCTACGCTGTCAAAACTTAACTAGCTGTCTGGGATCTCAGTTCCGCAATATTCATTAGATTTGTTCGTCAAATAATAAAAAAAAATTTGGTTCCTGCTTCCTGGTTCATTTAAATTTGTAAAGCTTCATATTTTCTGCGGTGGTATCAAAAGTTACATTTTAACTAACGATACTATGGTAACGAGTGTTAATTGTCATAGTATCCAATACGTGCTGGTAGTGGGTACTAAATCTAACAGTGGGAGATTACGAAACACCCAATACTATTATTTGGTTACTATAAATACTAGTTTATAAGAGTAGATTGTGATACGGTAAGATAACATTTTATGATTGTAGCTTATACTAACTCATTTTGTTTTTCATTTTTAATTAATTAATCTAACAAATTTGATGCTGTTTTTTCGTATTTGTATAAAAACTCTATTCCTTGATACGAGTAAATACAACTGCTAACTTAATAATTTTTCTTTCGTTACCAATCCTTTACTTATATTGACGGCCTAATAATTAATGAGATCATCAAGATAGGTGAAAATTTACACATTATTAACTACATAAAGCTCTTTTTTCGGTGAGCTGGAAGAAATCCCTTTACCTGGGATAAGGTGAACTTTTGCACAGATCTTCGAGTTTTAAAGTTTAGGTGATCAAATAAATAACTAAAATAATAGTAGAATTTTGTTACAATTTATGTGGGACCATTTCGTAACCATTTCCTATCTTCCGAAAAAAAAATACCAAATCGTGACGTTGTATTCAATGAAATAGTTGAGTCAGTTTTTGCAGTATTACTGCGACTAATTACGCATTAATGGTTTTTAAAACTTTGCATCGAGTAGGTATCAGTCAAAAGTACTACCTAGTATAGTATATGCAAGTACCCTAATTTTAAAATGAGCGCTTCGTATTATCCCTAGATCTGTCCATTTTTCTTTTTAAACTTATATTTTCTTCAAGCCCGTACCATCGAAGAGCTAGGTGGAGGCAAACCAGGGCAATCAGTATTAGCAGAAGCCACTTAGTCTCACGATAGATGGTAAACGTATAGCCAAATGATTTAAAATGTATTTATTTAGTTAGCGTATGGAGTTAGGATTATAAGCTTTTCCTATTTGTGTCACTGAAATGTTAATTTTAATGTTTAAACCATACCAAACCAATTCAAACTTGTATCATCATCTTCACGGCGCACGCCTTGTGAAGTAGGCAGAATAAAACGTCTGTAGAATTCCCAGTTCCCATATAAAAAAACAATGAAAATCGGTATTTATTTTTTTTAGATTAATTGGATTACATGCCGATTACGTTACAAGTATTAAGTAGTTATGGGGATATGGAACTATGCGAAGTGCGAACCGGTCCGCATTATACGGTTCTGTCTCAGTCTTTTAGTTGAACTTTTACGTCTCATAATATGTCTATCTGATTATTTTAATTGACTGATATAATCTCGTGACTCATGAGTTGAAATGCAGTTGACGCGTTAGGTGAAACTACAAAGTGCAAATTACAAACACGTATCAAATTGGAAGATACTTCTTCTTATATATAAAATTCTCGTATCACAATGTTTGTTCCCATACCCCTCTTAAACAAACGGCTTGACTGATTTTCATGAAATTTTGTGAGCATATTTAGTAGGTCTGAGAATCGGCCAACATCTATTTTTTATAACCCTAAGTGATGAGGGTGAATCTTTTTCATACCCCTTAGTGATAAGGGTGACTCATCCCAATTTTTTCATAGCAGAACAACGTCTGCCCGGTCGGCTAGTTTTTTTATAATATTGGAAGGCAAACAAGCAGACGGATTTTTCTGATGGTAAGAAATTCCCGTCGCCTAGGGCACTAAAGGCGGTAAT
The DNA here is from genome assembly GCA_002245505.1 of Calephelis nemesis. NCBI lineage: Eukaryota > Metazoa > Arthropoda > Insecta > Lepidoptera > Riodinidae > Calephelis > Calephelis nemesis. The sequence continues at coordinate 33,987 of NJDD01009882.1, forward strand.
GGTGTGTTGCCGACCTGAAGCCGGAATCTTAGGCCTCGAGCAAAAGTAAGTTTACCGGCTACCTTACCCTCCGAACCGGAACACGTCATGACGTTATGGCGCTAGGAATAGGTACGGCGGTGGTACCAATCCAGCGATTCTGATCTTCTGATTGGTGATTGCCATCAAGCATCCACCATATTCTAGTTTAAACTACAGGTGAGGCATAAATATCGGAATAGGTTCCAGGATTTGGTATTTCTTTGGATTAGGTCTTACCTAATCCAAAAATATCACGATACCGTTCCACGGAATCCACCTAATCCCGTTCCCACAGACTGCAAATACTGCAAAGAAATATAACTAATCTGATACTAGGAACGAGAAAGGTGCGTTCCAAAGTATTTGTCTCTGACATTGAACGGTAGATTGAAGATTCCTCATTCCAGTTTTGTCCAGCGTATTCAATTAGTTACCTATTTCGTCCATTTATTATACAGCTATATCTAAGCGTTTTAAAAGCAATAAGATAATTTGGTACTTGTTGTTTTTAATCGCCGACGGAAAAAGAAGTGTGATATAAATTTGACGTGTCTGTTAGTGTGTCTGTGTATGTATGTTTGTATGTATATCTGTGGCATCGTATTCGTAACCTTTGAATGGATTGACCGATTTCGTTGCGCATTTTTCTGTTTAAAAGCTGGCGCGATCGAAATAGTTTTTAGCTACATTATGGACAGTAATTATCGGGGTTTATAAAAACTTTTAAATTTTAGTGCTTCTGTTTTAAAATGTAATAGGTAATTCCTACATGTAGCTTTTTAATTATTTAGTTTTATATTTGTCAACATAGTTGTTTTGTCAGGTATTGATGAAAACACATTTTTTATCATCTTCGCGCTGCTTCATTTGCCGGTAGACAGAGTAAAGAGAATGACGAGAAGAGTACTAAGACCGAGAGTGTATTATTATGTATTGGACTTTCTACGACGTCAACACGGCCTTCCGGGAGACCAAACCCTTTTTTGGTGCTGCGTTCTAATTACTGGGCCATTGGGGACGATTTGATAGCTCTTTGAAATACAGTGCGTAGTCGGTTAGTTCTTTTCCGATTTCCAGTTCACCACGATCAACTGGTTTGTCGGTTGGCGAGATGACCAAAGCTTTTTCTGGTGGTATATTTAGTGGTGTGTTTTTTTAATGTGCAATAATTAACATTTGCATTATTATATTATTTAATGTTTGTGACGAGTAAGCTCAAAAATTACTAGACTTGAAATTTGAAATAGCTTAAAATTTGAATTCAATTTTTTTGGTACTCTATCCAAAAATTATACTAATTATTATCTGACTAAGTAAAAGAAAGTATTGATTTTGTGTCACACAAACCAAGTCGCGAGTAACGCAATCACTATATCTTCATACACACACACACGCGTGCACACATATACCTACATATAGCTTCACGCCAAGTTTGTTACAGAAAGATAGAGTTTAGGTAGAGAGAGCATCGTTTGCCAAGCTATTCATAGGTATGCTATGCGAATATGGAGGAATGAAGGTACCCGGAAAGATTTAACTTGGCATTCCACTAAAAACCAAATCCCTAAGGGCTAATATGAGGGCGATGTGAGGAGCCTGCAAAACCAGTGTGTTTGTACAAAAAAGTAGGTACCTAACAAATGTGCTAGGTCGATTCTCATTCACCCCGCAATTCTCTATTCACCCCGCAAGGGACCCGGCGTGACAATATGTGTACACATAAAAATAAAACAAAATCAATTTTGAATTTACATTATATTCCTCAGTCCTCTGGATGTCGTGCCAATACCGAATACGTTACGTGGATTCAATGATTTAGGTATTTAATATTTATTATATTTAGGTATTTAATATTTATTATATACGGACTACGGAGATTAAGAAATAGGAACACGTGGATTTATTCCCATTTCCCCGTTTGATCGATTTCAATCCATCTAGATATATCTATTATAAAGAGTAGCATATATCATAAACGCTACTTCAAAAAATGATTTGAGCCGTTTGCTCGTTTGCCTTCTAATCCTCATCTATAGTAAAACCAACTTTTATTATACTTATTAACAAACTGCTGCGCGATGCATTTAACTACAGCGACATCTGTTATCAATACATAAAAAACACATACTGTTATACTTTTAATTGTATAAATGATAATAACAAGTACTCGTTGTTAAAATTTATAAAAGTGAGTAAAAATATTTGATTCATTTTTTTTATATTTTGTTGTTGCACTAAAATTGACTTCGGAATTTCTTTGAATTTTATTGAAGTATAGTATCATATATCAATTTCAAATTTAAAGTAATTTTCATAATAAGAACATTTGATTTTTCATACAAATTTTAATACTAAAATTTAAATTTAAAATTAATTGCGGTCAATAAACAATGATTTATTATGTTTAGTTTACAGGTAGTACCTAAGTATCTAATAGAGCGTCTTCATACAAAGTTTTATCCACAATTTCACTTTTATAAGGGGCATGTTTCCAAATTAAATAAATTTTACTCTTTAAAACATTTGATTTTATCGTGGATTTGAAAAAAAAAACAGTTTTGTTTCTAACAAATTAATGTCAATCTGAAATAAATATACTAAAGGTTGGAAATATAAGAAAACGAGAATATTTGAAAAAATATCTTTTAAACTTATTTAAATGATAATCATTTAAACGTTCTTAAAATTGTATTTTAATTTAATTAAATCATTCACAATAAAGTTTGAAAGATATTTTTCAAATATTCCCGTTTTCTTATATTTCCAAACTTTAGTATTTAATTATTAATTATTTGATTCTTAAGTCGTAATAAAATTCATTAGTCATGTCAGGGTCTTGGGTAAAGCGATGGCTTCATTACTCAAATTCATGTAATAAGATTTGGCGACAACGATACGCTAATTTCTTCATGATTATTTCATTTATGCACTTTCACTGAACATAATCGTACAAAATGCCACCAAAATTGACTCAATATAAACACGAAATTCAAAATTATGAAAAACTTCTACCATATTTTCTCTCGATGGCGCCAAAACTCCAATTGTATGTTTATTGATGGATTCTTACCCAAAAAATGATTTTAATTTTTTTTAATTAATTTGGCCTTTTCCGGAAACGGCTAAGAAATTTTGGCTATAGCAGTCTTCCATATTAACAAATTCTTTTTCTTGTTATTTATTTTCAATTCACTTCTTAACTTTTTTAGTATCCTGTTTCCCCCTATATTTTATTAGTAGCCTAATTTTAGGGTTTATTTAAGTCCTTGAATATGTCTTTAGTGTGAAATTCCTTGTAGTTTTCGTGTCATGTTACTCCGTTTGTTTCTTATGTCATATGTCATATCTGTTTTTTTACACACAAATTATAAAATTAAGATGCTGAATGCTAATCATCTTCTTTTACAATGGCGTCCAAACTTCCACGGCTATGTATGCATTATTTTTATTTTTCCCTCTATCTCTTATACCAGTTTCATATTATGTTAACTCATATCTTAATATTTCGTTTCTTTTGCTGGTTTCGTTTTCAATCTTCTTTCTTGTTCCGGCCTCTGCCTCTTCTGTCGTGATAAAACACTGAAATCTCTAATTTTTCCATACTGCCTTCCACTAGTGTAGTTTATTTACAGAACCATATGTACACATAACTTAGAATATTATATATTACATTTATAAATTTATTTCTTATACAATTTTTATTTTTCTTCTTTTATATTAAAATTGAAACCTCGAAAAGCGCGCCTTCACCCTTCGACCGTTCCCGCCAATCTTCATGTTGTTTTTAATTGTTTTTTTTTTAATTTTTAAGTAAAGACAATGTAAAGAACAAAATCATGTTCGAAACTCAAGATGTGACATTTTAATCACGGGCTTACCTCATTGCACCCTCGAGTGATTAATATATTAATTAACGTTCTAAAATGAAACTTTACCATAAGGTTCAAAGGGTTTACCCTACCAATAAGGTATGGGGTCGAATGCGAACATACACATTTTGGTTTATTTAAGTTTGA
>NJDD01009889.1:0-18682 GCA_002245505.1 Calephelis nemesis
CCTCTACCTACCTTTTCGGAGATATGGGCGTGAAGACACTTTTAAAACTTTTGAAAATTTATCCCAAGCAAGGGTCGAGTGCAAAAATTCAAGTATCTTTAGATAGAAAAATATTTTTCGTAAAATCATTAGTGTCACTTTAGTCTTGGTGCTCGTCATTGTCGTGTTAGGAGTGAGGTGATTGAGTTGCAAATCCGACGTCTACCTTATTTATATAATAAGCACAATTGTCGTTTAAAAATCGAAGTTGTGAATTTAGCAAACTAGAAGTCCTTAAATTTTTTTTGCTTGCAACTGTCCTAAAAAAAAGAGGTAAACTTGGAAAATAAACAGTTCAACATAGTTCTAATGTTCGCTGTTGGTGGTAAATCTGCTAAGCACCAACTAAAATTATTTTAATTGTATCTTTCTTCCATGAAATGAACGGAAAAGGAACGGAACATTATACATGTCAGATTACTCCGGACATGTCAATTCCGTTTTTGATCAACGTTTTCCGAGAAATAGATTAGAAGTCTGTGCTAATGTCATGTACAAATTAATCTGACAGTACCACTCGTGTTTAGTCTTTATAATATTACTAGTGGTAGCTCGTTGGTCGGAAAGAAAAGAAGAAATTCGGAAAGAACGTCATCTTCATTTCTCAAGTCCTACTACTTTGTTTCCAAACTCATCAAAATATATGTGTTTGTGTGTGTCAAATGCATGGTAGTGAGGTTAATGTTTTATTTATTGATTTACTGTAATTTAAAAGCATTATTATTGAAAAATATTAGCGTTATGCACTTCTCCTACACATAAACTATAAGTGAGCCAAATTTTATGCTCCTGCGTAAGCGCAACTTTTCATAAAAAGGGGTCCAAAGTTTTGGCATCTCGTATTAATTTATAGATTATAAAAACTTCTGATTAACTTATAATTAGTTAGGTGAATGCACAAAAAAATTACGAACCTAACATTTAAACCTGAGATTCACAACTGTTAATAATGAGGTTTGAAAATAGTGGAAATACAAGAGAGGTAAATTATAATCTTGGTTGTCGGAAAGCCATATAAAAAGTTTTCACCGACATATAAAAAGGAGTAGTTTCCCTCTCATCGCTATCCTACTAATCCTAACTACGCAGTTTCAGGCTTTAGAAACTAGAACGTTAACCTTTTTTATGATAATAAAATGGATAACAAGCACACGGATACCCTGATAGTAAGAAATTCACGCCGCTAAGAGACACCAAAGTTGGTAATGGTGCGTTGCCAACCTGAGGCTGGGATGTTCGGCCTCCAACAAAAGTAAGTTTACCGGCTACCTTACCCTTCAAAACGGAGCACGTCAACGACAAGCATTGGACATCATGGTGGCAGGAATAGGTAAGGCGGTGGTACCAATCCGGGCGAGTCGCTGCGAAACTCTACCACGTGGTTAGATGTCACGGTGCTAGTGACGGTAAGCCTATGCTCGCCTTTTACGAGCTGCCTGGCAGGAAGGCAGATGATCTATTCTGCAAAGGACCAACAACCTTATACAACATTATAAATAAACACATACCAACTCCAAAGTTTAACTCCACTTTAAAGTCTGTATTCTATTGTAAAACAGATTATTAATATCAACTTAAACCTGGATTTTAGTTTATGATTATTAATAGGACATTTAATGTGTAGCCCTTCATGATGGGGAGTGTCCTGTATAAACTTTCCTTAAATTATAATCCCAACTGATGTTTTCACATAGGCTCAAAATGTCATTTACAATACAGGTAAATATTGCCTCTACGAAATGACAATTTAAAATTTCGTAATATCATAATTTACATGCAGTAACATTACAAAAAAACCGCCTCGTTGGTCGAGTGGCTAGCGTATACGCCTAACTACATCGACTCACCGCGAGGCTCGGGTTCGATTCCCGACGGGGGCAGACATTTGTGTGATTAACATTTAGATGTCTGCATTTCCGGGTCTGGGTGTTTATTAAATTTATTCTGGTACCTATTTAAGTATTTTTGTATTTTTGGCATTAAGTTCGCCTTTGTACATTTATTTTAGTGAAATAAAGGATTAAATAAATAAATAAATAAATCCACAGGCGCAATGTAACATTAAACATGTTGTTTACCTATGAATTATAGTCATAAACCAATTTAGCTCGCAGCACGGCTCTGATGAATACGGTGTATAGCCCCGCAGAGGTTTCAAGCCGCCATGAATATCAACAAGGTAAGTAAACCGTCTTCTACGCCTTTGTGAGTTAAAACTTTGTACCTACTTTGATTGCTACAAGTGTTCGAAGTACGATTAAAATTAGCAACTTGTGTTCATGTTATCCTGGTAGTTTCGTTCCGATACTAAAAATATGCTGAGGTTTAATTATTGCCAGTTTTTTAATCTCAGAGACTTAATTGACATTAGCAATGCTTTTTCCTAAGGTAATGGAAGGCAAACAAGCAGACAGATTTCCTGATAGTAAGAAATTCACGCCGCCTAGAGTCACCAAACGTGGTAATAGTGCGTTGCCTAACTGAGGCCGGGATGTTAGGCCTCGAGCAAAAGTAAGTTTACCGGCTACCTTACCCTCCAAACCGGAACACGTCATGGCTTTATGGCGGCAGGAATAGGTAAGGCGGTGGTACCAATGCGGGTGTGTCGCTGCGAAACTCTACCACCTAGTCTAATGTCACGGTGTTAGTGACGGCAAGCCTATTCTCGCCTTTTAGGAGCTGCCTGGCAGGAAGGTAGTTGGTCTATTCTGCAAAGGAGTGTTTTTTTTATTCTGCAAATAGTATTGTGCCATTATCGAAAAATGTGAACAAAATCTATAACCGATACCGAAGTTACACTGGAAAATCGGAACCTGTGTATTTAGTAGTTTAGTTTTAGATTAGGTGGTAGAATGTTGTGCGGTTGTATGGTAGCGATTTGACTGAATTTATAGAACTTGAAGTATCAAACAAATTTAGGTTATTCATTCTTCGAAAATCAACATTAATCTAAGGTTTGAAAAAATCGGTATTATAGAACAGCACTACGAAAACAATACAAGTGTCACTATTTGTAAACTTGATATTTACATCTGTCAATTCAGTCTCTGACTTTAAAAAATAGACTGGTTTTTAAAGATGGCTGTCTCTAATAGCAATCTGATTTTTTGGGACCATCAAAGAAATGGTTTTAGTTTTTTCGTATTTATCGAATTTCGTGTTTATATTGAGATAAATTAGTCGAATTTTGTGGCGTTTTGTACAATTTTGTTTAGTGCAATTACACAAATAAAATAATCACGAAGAAGCCAGTGTAACGTATATTTCCTCTTTGCCGCCAAATCTCATTAAATGGAGTTATTAGGCCTGTAACATAGTGGGGATGGCTTAGCTACCAATCATCGCTGTATGACTAAACCAAGTTTGCTATTTTTTTTGTTGTTTTAGTGATTGTCAGGAGAAGGTTCTCCGGGAAACAGAAAAACTAGGAAAATTGCAGGGAAAATATGAAAAAACACTTTATTTTTTCCGATCTGTAAAAAGAGCAATTTCCATTTACAATTTCTAATAAATAAAGTGTGTCTTCTATTTATACTCAAAACAGCTGAATCGAGTATAATTAGTCAAGGCATAGAAAATCACTAAATAATTTACAAAAGGTAGATTTTAAACAACAAATCTTTTTAAACCGTCTTAAACACTATTAGTAGAGTGTTGTGCAGCATTCCACCGCCTTAACTATTTCTGGCGCCATAACGACTCTGTCATGTTCCGGCCCGGAGGGTAAGGTATCCGGCAGACTTCTAGAGTAGGTCTGACAACCCGGCCACAGGCCAGTGACGCACCTACAACATCTATAGTGTCTATAGACCACAGTTATCTCTTATCATCAGGAAAAGTGTGTGCTTATTCGCTTACTTCTTACATAAATAACAATAAAGAACATTCATTTTTACAATTAGTTAAAATAAAATGTAAAATCATAACTTTACAGGAACACAAAAATTTTATACTAAGCAAAAGCGAATGTAAACAAGACGTAAAAATAAAATTGTTCATAAAGGGAATTGGCTTCAGCGAAAGTTCTAAATTTTTTGTGTTGCTGTTATAGTACATGAATGAAATGTGCCATTTTCTAGAATTTTAGCGTATCTGTATAAATTTATATATTATAACCTTACATATAATGTAATTTTATATGTATGTATTCTTTATTTATCATCACGTAAATTATCTACCAACGAGAGGCAGAGCTGTAGCAAATGTTTTAACCAATAACAGAATTCAGTGACATGAACACTCAAATCAGTAAAATAATTAAAGGATGTGAGGAAATATACTTTTAGCCAGAGGTCCTCAAACTGTATTTCGTGTAACGCTCACTTTGAAAATTAGATGTTTTGTATCGCCCCACACCCTGTTATTTTCTCTTAAAAAACCTCGATACTATATTTGTTTTGCCTGAAGTTTAAAAAACATTTTTTTCAGGTTTTCCTCTTGGCTTCCAGCGCCCACAAGAGGGCGTTTTCACCCACTTAGGAAAAGAATGCATTAAACGAATGATATATGTGTACACATTTTATTAGTTATATGTATGAATGTTTCTATTCTTATTTGTAACGCCTATTTTTTTCGATACAATCAGGAAAAATTTCTTTATCAGGCTAAAAGTGCTACTAATAAAAATATAAAAAAATTGTGTTTCATATTGTGTTTTACACAATCGTATCTAATTATTAGATAAATGTGTTTTACATAATGGCATATAAAACAAATTAAGTAAAAAAATCAATTTGAAATTATTAATTACAAAACAATACTTTTGAATATTCGATTAGACACTTATAGAATTTCCTAAACTCAAACAATTCCTGTGACATTTCCATAAAAACAAATCAAATTATTATTTTCATTAGGCTTGTTTCAATTTCCAAGATCACTAAACGAGAATGTTGTTGACCGAAATATCTGATGAAAGTAATTAATTTTGATGTTTTGATAAGTATCAATAGACTTTATTAGATTTTGTACGGAACAAAAACCAGCTAGGAAAAACAGTGTTGATTTTAAACACAGTTTTACAATTGTAATACAATGATTGATGTATAGTAGGTAAAATGTAGAAACAGCCGTTACTTGTGTAGAAAAAAAAAGGGTTGCACTCCGGGAGTGCGGGCAGAACTGAAAACTTGAATATTAACGTTGTGCATTTTTGATATTTTGGAATGGTTAGGAAATAATTTTGCACTAATTGCTTCAATTATCAGTGTGAAAGTCCTATCATTTATGTGGTAAAATACATTAATTATTTATTGCGCTATCGTACACAAACATGACAACACGACCATTCGAGCAAGTGCCCTGCGCCGTCTTATTTGCGCATGCGCCCTGCGCCGTCTTGCGAATTTTCAATCAGGTCTTGGGTTCTGACGCGAGTTTATAAGTTTTTACCCATTCCAAAAAAAATGCGCTACGCCGCTAAAGACGTTTGCATTTCAAAAATTAGGGGATGCTTCTACCCAGCAGGAATATAACGGAACATGGCTAAAAAAAATGATGTAAAGTTGTCGACTTTGACGTTTCGGAACCCAATCCATACTTATTATTATCGCAAAAATGGGTATTGGGTACTTTGTCTTGTACTTTGTTTGGTGACTTTGTGACCAAAGGTGGTAATGGTACGTTGCCAACCTTAGGCCGATACGTTAGACCTCGAGCAAAAGTAAGTTTACCGGCTACTTTACCCTCCAAACCGAAACACGTCAACGGCAAGCATTGACGTTATGGCGGCAGAAATAAGTAAGGCGTTGGTACCAATCCGAGCGAATCTCTGCGAAACTCTACCACCTAGTAGGGTGTCACGGTGTAAATGACGGTTAACCTATGCTCGACTTTTACGAGCTGCCTGGCAGGAAGGCAGATGGTCTATTCTAAAAAGGAGCCTGGACCAACACGGGAAACCCAATATACCCACTCCAGGACAGCAAAACATCTGTATCGGTAGTCTCTTACCATCAGAAGAAAAGTGATCTTGTCCGCGTAAAAAATACCTTCTTTGGAAACTGAAAATTTTGAAATAAAACAAATATTGAAGGAAAACAACGTTTGCAGTAACGTTATTTTCCTAAGAAGCGGCTTAGATTTTTCTAAATTGGTATCCCTGATTGCAAGTTTGCGTGTTCACATATATGTATACGTATGAACTGTGAAAAATGATGCTTATCTTCTAATGTTTTCTGTATGGCATAGGAAATACTGAATTGCTAGACTTTTTTTATTTCATTCGCCTCTGTGGTCTAGCGGTTTAGGTGTTGGTCTTGACTGCATGAGGTCCCGGATTCGAATACCGGGTTGGGCAGCAAAAAGAAAATTTGGGTTATCCAATTTTACAATAAAAAAAACGTTGCTCGGGATTAGATATGTGCCCGCTTGGCGATAGATTTGCCACCTATCACATTGTGGGACTTAGTGTCTTCGTGGGTGCCCTGGCTGTGCCTCTGCCTACCGCTTCGGGAATATGGGCGTGAAGATACTTTTTTTATTACAGTCATTATCATCATAGCCTAAATCCTGGTTTTTCTTCACGTTGATTTATTACCCCTGGGGCTGCTTTTCTACTTTTATTCTCCCACTTAACCCAGTCCATGAATCTATTAGCATACTTATCTTGTTCCACCACGTATAGCCAGTGTTTCTTTGGTTGAATCCTTTCATTTATTCCCAGTAGTATGTTGATTAAGTCCGATGTAGTTATATCAATTTTAGTCCAATAAAACTGCAAGAAACCGTCTCCGATTTCAATAAGAAAACTACCTACGAACACTTAAAATTAGTATATTATTCAATTTACCAGGGATTACTACTCGATTTACACTGCTTACGCGGAATTTGCAAAATAAAGGCTTATTTTACATCTGTTACAATGGATTTCCGCAAAGTTACGCCTGATTCAATAAAATGACGGAGAAATCGATTAACATGCATCAAACAATTTTAGAAGTAGAACCTATAACCAATTTCTTTCACGAAGTTAGTGTCTTTGGCTAGTTGTAGGTGCCTTGGTTGTGAGTCTGCCTACCTCTTCGGGGATATAGGCGTGATAATACTTTTTTCTGTCATGGAATTCGGTTGAAACCTTTAATTAAAAAAAAACCATTCCGCGTAGCTTTACAGTAATTAGTCACGTCGTTTTTTCCCACCGTTGTCGTTTTTTTTTTCAGAACCTATCTGTAAAATCTTAGGCAGCTCTTGCAATTAATTTCTTATATGGCAACTATTAATACCTACAATGGACTGTTATCTCATCTGCTCTGGATTATTCCACCAGTACAGTCAGTCAAATTTAGGTGGCACAGTGCTATGCAGTAGCATTGCCTTATACATACCAACCGCACCTTGATTTCAGTGCTCGTTATTGTAGTATTCCGTACTGCATTAGCAAGCGTAGTCTAAGATCCTGGCTGTAAATACATGAAACACAATTAATATGTTAGTCTCTATAGGCGACGCCTTTAATTCTAATAATCAGAAAAGCCGCCTATGTATTCTTATACCACAAAAATATAAATAGACACATATCTAAGTGGGAATATATTATGCTAAAGTTACGCAAAGTTTTTCAAAGCCATGACTATTATTTTAAATATAATTACCGTGAAAAGTGTTATTTGTTTGCATAATAATTTTCTATAATAAAACTGTCTAGAAAATTTTACGATAAAATGAAATAGTAGTTAAAATAATTGTAAATAATATTAATAGCGAAAATGACACATAAACGAATAATAAAATTCCACGCATGTGATTAACTTAATTGCGCTGTTATCTTCTCATTGCTTTTGTAACTCGTTTAAGTTATAAATTGCCACTTAAACTATCAAAAGTCCTTTTATTTATTTTATTTTTTAATATAGGAAGGCACATGAGCATACATTACCATATATTATCTATGTAATTTTATAAAGGTGTTGCTGTGTAAATTTTAATTTTTATTATCATGTGACTTTAACACGTCGGCTTTTGAAACTATGAAACAAAGTTTTTGGGGTTCCCTAAACAAACTTTTTTTCCCAAACCAATGAGGTTCAGACATAACCTGTAAACTGCCTTACGATTTTAATATTAAAATAAAAAATATAACTAAATGCCTCCTTTGTGGTCTAGCGGTCTGGCTTTTGACTTGAATTCGCGAGGACCCGGTTTCGAACCCCGGGTCAACAACAAATTGTGTTTTACATTTTTTTTAAATAATAACTTATTGCCAGGGATTAAATGTGTGGTCGATTGACCTATCGCTTACAAGTATCATATTGTGCGACGTTGGCTTCGGCATGTCGTGGATGCCGAAGTTGCGCCCCTGCCTTCGTTTTCCGGGAAACGAGCATGAAGATACTATTAATCAAAAATAAAAGCTCTTTATGAATGTCAGTGAGACCATACAAAATCATCAAATCCATACATGCAGGATATCTACAGAAAGATATTTTCAATCAAATACCTACTTGCTGATCTAAATTTATATTCCGTACTACTACGGACTGCTTATGGACTAACACAGGATTATCAGCTAACTTAATTATTATAAAAAAGGATCAAAGGTAATGTTGACAAACTAACAAATTAGTTAAAAGAAAAGATTTAAATAATCAAACAAATTTAATAGTAATTCAACACTAAAACTAAAATATCGCCTGTGTGGTCTAGCGGTCCAAGTGTTAGACTTGACTTCATGAGGTCCCGGGTTCGAATCCCGGGTCGGGCAACAAAAAGAAAATGGGGTATTTCCAATTTTTTGATAAAAATAAATGTTGCTCGGGATTGGATATATGCCCGGTTGGCGATAGGCTTGCCACCTATCACATTGTGAGACTTAATGTCTTCGGCTAGTCGTGGGTACCCTGGTTGTTCCACTGCCTACTCTTTAAGGGGGCGTGAAGTTACTTGAAACTAAAATATTCTTATACTTCCGACAAAAACTAAACGCAGTGTACTAAAAACCATACTTAGTACTAAAGAAACCTTTTTTATAGAAAAAGTCTTAAAGACCAATTATATCGGATTGTAAGTGTACTATTTTACTTTTTTTTTATTAAATTGGAAGGCAAACAAGCAGACGGATTTCCTGGTGGAAAGAAATTCACGTCGCCTAGAGACACCAAAGGTAGTAATGGTGCGTTGCCAACCTGAGGCCGGGATATTAGGCCTCGAGCAATAGTAAGCATACCGGCTACCTTGCCCTCCAAACCGGAACACGTCACGACGTTATGGCGGCAGGAATAGGTAAAGCGGTGGTGCCAATCCGGGTGAGTCGCTGCCAAACTCTACCACCTAGTAACACTATGTAACCTAGTAGTACTATGCTCCTTGTTACACCATATAAAAATTCTATTATTAAAAAAGTCTATTTGAGGATGGAATAAACGTCACAAACAGATAAATAACCTCGACAGACTAAAATATTAAACCGTTCAACCTTTAAAGTTAAAACTTCGATACAGAATATATTCGTTGAAGTTGTAGAGCCGTCAGTACTGCGATTGTAAATCTTGGCGAGTTTCACTGCTGCGACATATTTGGCAAGATGGTCCGTTTCTTGCCAACTGCGACTACGTATGTTGTGTAGCTATTTGATCGGATAAGTTAAAAGCTGGTGCTTTACAAGATTTATACATGGCAGTAAAATTAGCTGGCGACTTACTTCACTCGCTTGTGAATAAAAATGTTCAACTTTGTTAAAGTTTTATGTAAAATGAAGTTTTTTGAGGTAAACATTTCTTCTTTTTCTTTCTTTAGGTTTTGGCCTTCACGTTAGTATTTAGCCATTAGTCAAGTAAAAATTTGCATCGAATTTTATATCAATTTCAATTAATTATAATTAGTCATCAGTCAAAAGTCGTCAGGAAGTCATGTCAGGCTCTTGGGTAAAGCGGTGGCTCATTACACAAGCTCTGTTATGAGATTTGGCGGCAACGAGGAAATACACGATACGCTAATTTCTTAATAATTATTTCATTTGTATTCTTTCACTGAACAAAATTGTACAAAATGCCACCAAAGTTGACTAATTTCACTCAATATTAACACGAAATTCAATAATTATGAAAAAAACGTCGACCATCTTTTCTCTTGATGGCGCCAAAACTCCCAAGTAAACATTTCTACTTCAAAAACTGTGTGTACAATGGAAATTCACCAAGTGCCGACGATAGCAAGTATAGACTATTTTATGTTTGTTATTTTATGTTATGAATTTCCTTCTTAATCTGTTATACTTTTTAACGTATAAATCATGGCTTCATGTGCTTTCCACGTGCCAAATGAAATAAAATCTATATATTATAGTTTATATGGCAACGCACCATTACCACCTTTGGTGTCTCTAGGCGGTGTGAATTTCTTGCCATCTACCATTTGCCTTCCAATATCATAGAAAAAGTAAGCACTTGTACTTCAAAAAACTGTGTATACAATGGAATTTCACAAAGTGCCGACGATAATAAGTATAGATTTTTTTTGTAAAATATTTCCTACTGAATCTGTTATACTTTTTAACGAGTACTGGTTTTCACACGTGGCTTCACCCACGTGCCAAATTAGATAAAATCTATATAGATTACTAGCTGTTCTGACGAACTTCGTTCCTCCCGCGCCGCTTCTGTTTGTATGGGAAAAATGTTGTTTTCCTAGTTTCCTCTCTATCGAACGGTATTAATTATTGTACCCTCCATCGGTCTCTTGGTTTAAAGGAACCTTCTAATCAATTTTCAGCAAAATTGGTTTAGCCATTCTTCGGTTATAAACAGTGTAACTAATACGACTTTCTTTTATATATATAGATAGTCTGTATGTTATTCTGATGTGTAAAAGAAATAACTATAATGTTTCATTAAAATCCATTCAGGAGTGTTTATGTGAAAGAGAAACAAACATACATCCATACCTACAAACTTTCGCGTTTATAATATAAGCAGTATATATGGCATATTTTAAATAATTCAAAAACTTAATATACGTAAATGTAAACTTAGACGTCTAATAAATGTTAAAGAAAAACATAGGCTATTTATTATACTAATACTTCTGCTGGTTTCCGTTGGAGAGCTAAATAGCTTTAGGCTGTGGTAAAACTGGTTACTATTAAAATAAAAACTGCTGAAAGTTCAAAACCAAAGACAAAACAATAATTATTTGTCCACCGCATGAAATACAAATTATTAACTATTCCCAATATCCTATGTATTCTAGTTTGTAACTCTTTATTCATATTCTAATCCACACTCAAATATTGACAATGAAGATCTACCAAATGCCAACCATGAATAGTGTAAAATTATGACCTTTGACGTGCACCTGGTCTTAGCACCTATTCTCGTAATGGTTGAAGCTTCCGATTCACGCTAGTGCCAATAACTTAGTGCTTTCTATGTGGTTTGCCACCTTATTGCTTCTGTGGTCTTAACTTGAACCTACGTATTCTCGTAAACTTAAATATTTTACCTTTAACCTTCGAAACCGACGTAAAATACTCTATTGGGTACTATTATTTGACAGTTTTCTAAAAGGTTTTGACATAATTTTATTATCAGTAATTTCATTGTTTTTTTTTATAGAAGAGGAGGCCAACGTGCAAGTGGGTCACCTGATGGAAAGTGATCACCACTGCCCAAAGACATCCGCAACACGAGGAGTATCACAGATGTGTTGCCGACGACGATCGCTTATTGACGAGTGGCAAAAAAGTGCCGCTAGTGCTCGATATTCACGTTTTATTAAGAAAAGAGCCGACAGATACGAGAACCAATATTTTAACATAAGATAACGACGAATTTGTATTGCGATAATATTAATATGCGATAGTTCTAATAATGTTTTATTGATTATTAGCTCTTGCCCGTGGCATTGCCGATCATTCTTTCGGGATAAAAACTAACCTATGTATTAATCCAAGTTCTTGTCTATGTGTGTGCCAAATTTCATGTAAATCTGTTAAACAGTTTTTACGTGAAGAAGTTACAAACATAAAAACTTCCGCATTTATTACCTATATTATTAGGATTAAACGACATGACGTAAATTAAATATCGTGAAAATAATAAAATTTGAGTTTTTCGATAATCCCTGACCCCCTATCTCGATTTTCCCTGTCTCTCTACTTCCGCAAAAAAGTGATGTACCTTAAAACTCGTTTCATCGAAGAATAAAGCATAGGAGGAGGAAACAACCAGGACACCTAGCCGAAGACACTAAGCCAACAATGTGATACTCTTTATCCGTCAGAGGTTAATTAAGAAAGTTATTATAAACTTTTATCCTTTATATATAATAAGTAAATTATTCTGGCAATCTCCATAAATAACGCTTTGAGAGTATACGAACAAATTTGCACACGAAACCGAGGGCAAAAGGTTATATAAATATTTTCCGCTTAACTCCGAAGGCCTTATGGTTGAGCGAACCTAAAAGCGCGCAGAGTCAACTATTTCACGACTATTTCCTACCGCTCGGACTGCTCCGCTAAATTCTCGCACTGCCTCATTATTTTCCTTCGAGTCTGCTTCTTTAAATAAATGTTATTAAAACGCAAGAGTAATATTTTAAAATGTTTAATGTAAACGTTCCGCAACTTAGTGGGCGCTTGTAATTAAGGTTTGAGCACATTTCATATGAAAAGTATTACTGTTATTCAAAAGGTTTTTAATCTTTTAAACTCGAAGGCTTAATCACTTTTCGTGTAAAATTTCATGATACATGCACTGTTAAGTCAAAACGGATTTTAATTAAAAAGAGTAAAACGGATTTACGCGAAATACGAATTTTTCATTATTATGTTAGGTATAGGCTTTCGCGCTTGTATTCGTGGATTTACTATTTTTAATAATCAAATATTTGGATAACAGAAGTGGGACTGCTTAAAATTTTTTTTTTCGTTTGCGCGAAATATGAATTTTCATCATAATGTTAGGAAATTCTCTCGTGCTTGTATTCGTGGATTTACTATTTTTAACAATGAAATACTGAGATATCAGAAGTGGAATTGTTTAAAATTTATCTTTACATACGATTTTTAAAAAAGCTAATTAATAGTTGAAGATGAAAAACGTAATTCTACTGCAGCTAACATAATATCCATGCATATTACATAAGTACTATTCCTACTAATAATATGAATTCAAAGGCGTGTTTTTTTGTTTGTCCTTTTTCCGTATTGAAGCTGTACAAAATGGTTAATTATAATTTTACTACAGCGTGTCTTTCTTGTGTAATGTTTTATTGTCTTACTCCAGGTGCTCTAAAATACACCACAAATCTTGGTACAACGAAATCCCATCTGTTAATTAACAAAAAATATCAACTGCTTTTAAATGGGACTTTAACTGTCATTTTTTATACACCAGTCGAAAAACAGAACATGTCTCGGGGCGTCCATACGTAACAAAAAGCGAGATGGTGCTTCCGTTTCTCGGCAAGAGGAAATTCAATAAGAATGAATTTCCCGTGATTTACGACCACTATTTTCTCGTTAAGACTTCAGACCCTCGAGGTGCGTTCGCTAGCGAGAGATTTTATAGTAAACACAACTTTGTTCTTACATTTTAGTTTTTCTTAGCGCATGGAGAGAACTTCCTTAATCATGTCTAAACTGCATAATCTTTGTTCAAACGTTTTTGATAGATAATTCCATTTCCTTTTTATACTGATATTACATTGAGAAGAATTTATCGTTATCGTCGCCACTTGATAGAATTACAGTGTATACGTACTTTTCAATTGATACCTTTTTTATGACATTGGAAGGCAAACAAGCCGACAGATTTCCTGATGGTTAGAAATTCACGCCTCCTAGAGACACCAAAGGTGGTAATGGTGCGTTGCCAAACCGATGTTGGGATGTTAGGCCTGTAGTAGTATGTGGAGCAAAAGTAAGTTTACCGGCTACCTTACCCTCCAAACCGGAACATGTCATGACGTTAAGGCGGCAGGAATAAGTAAGGCGGTGGTACCAATCCAGTTGATTCGACGCGAAACTTTACCACCTAGTCAGATGTCACGGTGCTAGTGACGGTAAGCCTATGCTCGCCTTTTAAAAGCTGCCTGGCAGGAAGGCCGATGGTCTATTGTAAAGGAGCCCAGACCGACACGGCCCAATTTACAATGGCCACTTTCGTTTCTCTCTTATTATTAGGTATTTATGAGTAAGATGCCTTACCTACAAAATAAAAATAATTTGAATTTATGTTCTAGCACCGTCATGTTCTTAGAATAAATTTCTACAAATTTCAAAGTAAGAAAAAAGAATTGTAGACAAGTTTTTTTAGTATTAACAAAGCAAATAATGTTAAACTAGAAGCAAATTAGGCAAAACATCTTCACCAAATAGAGAGATGTCAAAATGCCGCAACTATTTAAAAATTATTAAGCTTTCCTTCGAAATCTCTATAGTCTTCGAATTAAATTAATATCAAACTGTTGACCTGACACCCTCTACGAACTTTGTTATTTTTTGTTGATTATTTGTGATATACTACGGTGACCATTATGTTGGTAAAAACATGGAATTAAGAGTCAATTAATAGGTTATTCCTTTAGACAGAACAATTTTTTGATATCTTTTGATGGGTAATAGGTAAACGAAAGACACATTACTATTAATTCTGTCCACTCCATCAAACTATACATTCTTTAACACTTAGTTAAATTGAAAGATATCGCTATCTAACTTTAAAGTTCACGTTACCGTTAATTATAAAACTTCTACATATCATATAGGTATATTTTTTTAATTCTTGTCTGTTTAATATGGCTTCACGAAAAATACTTGATCAGATTTAATTTAAAAAAAGTATGTTCACGCCCATATCCCCGAAGAGGTAAGCAGAGGTGGTGACCTTGAAGAGGTCTACACAAGAATTGCGTGAGAAAAAAAATAAAAGAATGTCATAAGGAAAGAATCTGTATTGCACCAAATTAACGGACCATTTAATTGGTGGTAGGTCGTAGGTTTTCGGGAAACCTTATAATTGATATATGGTAGGTAAAGGGAGAAAGAGAGCCTTAACTTTGGTGGATCCTTGTTTAACGCTCGGAGCAACCCCCGACGAAGTTCCAACCAGATTGCCGTGTGTTGTTTCAACCAGACGGAGTTAATGTGGTCCGATCTCTTGCAGGTTTGTTAGACAATGGTAGGGCTAGAGTAGTTAGCCGTACCGTAGGATCCTGAAAGTCGAAAGCAGGAGTCAGGGGGGAGGTTCCAAAAGGACATCGACGGGAATAGGAGGATCTACATTTGCAGATCTCTCACAATATTCCCGGCGACGTAGTTTTAGAAACAGCCCCCTGAATGACACAGAAGAAAAGTACATAATATATGTATACATTGCATTGTACACTCTTGCGTAAGAATGTCGCCTGGTCTGTTAGAGAGGAATTAGTTTATACTATAATTGGATAAACATACATTTGAATAAACATGTAAATAATTATTCAAATAAATAAACAAATATATATATACATGTATAAGCACAGTAGCAAATTGAATTAATAGAAGTTTAAGTTTATTTAAGTTTATTGGCTAACTGTAGCCATAAATGACTAGTAATTGTTGCAAAGGCGTCCTCGCTCGTAAGGTCCGAATGTGTGTCTGACGCCTCGTGTTTGTTGGGCTTTTATACGTCGCGCTCAAATCTCGGGGAGGGGGTGTAAGAGGGGACATCGTACGATGCGTTGTTTTTCTGTTTTTCTAGGAACGTTGGTGGTTCTAATGGAATGTTCTTTATAAGTACCCACAACGTGACAAGGTACAACCAGAGCACCCACGACTAGCCGAAGACACTGAGTCCCACAATGTGATAGGTGAAATGCCTATTGCCAACCGGGCACATATCCAATCCCGAGCTTTTTTTTAATAATAAAATTGGAAACACCTAATTTTCTTTTTGTTGCCCGACCCGGGGATCGAACCCGGGACCACATGCAGTTAAGTCCAACAACTGAACCGCTAAACCACAGAGACAATTTAACTAGCTATCTACAATCCAAATCATGACAAGGAATTGAAGTTATGGATGCTTAACATGTGAGACGGTATCTTTCTGAAGAGAAAACTCCACCTTCTTGTCACATTCACGGTATTCATGACATATTAACTGACGTTCGCCTTGAGTTGTTTCTTGTTTATATTTCACAAAATCACTAGACATGCACGGAATAAGTATCTTCATGCCCTCATACCCGAAAAGGTACAAGAAGAACACCCACGATTAACTAAAGCTACTAAACCCTACAAAGTAAGAGACGATAACCCTATGGCAAACCAAGCATCGTTGTTAGATATTTTATTAAAAAATAAATAAACACACGAAGGAATCGACCCCAAAACGTCACATATTCACTGTCAATACCGATTCGTTTGTCTGGCGTTAACTCTTTCATTTGGATACAAAATAATTAACGTATAGTTAGGAGGTTTCCGATTTAAACTTAACATGTGGTCACAACAGCATAGTGAAAAGCCTCGTTTGAAATTATTGAATTTGTATAATTCCCAAAACTTTATAATTTACTTCCATCTTTTACATAAAAAGTAACTTTGTTTACTTAAAATTTAAAATTACTTAATGCTAATATTTCGTATAATTAAAATTCTGTTTTAATTTTTATGACGGGAACGCCCCTTGAGGAAAGATTCCTTTTAAACCTTCGTCTAATGATTAATTTTCCAAACATAAAACATTAAATGTTGTTGAGTTTTTACCTTAAGCTTTGAGGAAATGACAAATTCCTTTAACAAAAACATACCTCTGAGTTTTCCTCGTAACCTTTTTTGCCACTAATTACTTTTTCATTCAAGATTGAAATTATTTTTGGAGTTTAATTAGCCGTTGCAAACCAGATTTTATCTTTGAACTTTCTCCAGAAATTTGTTTAATTTAATTGATATTAAATAATTTATATTCGAATAGATGTTTAATGCAACTTTTTAAACAACAAAAGAGTTTGATTTTAAAATTATTGAAGACAAAATGATTGGTAAAGAATCTGTATTTTTTTAATTCTTATCAATTTTGTTGCGCACACACTAAACTAATTGTAAGGTATCGCTGTCTTCTTTCAACGAAAGTAACAGAAAGAGATAAAACACTTTTAGCGCTGTCAAATTAGATTGTACACGACATTTCTACAGACTTTTAATCGATCTCTCGGAAAACTTTGGTTAAAAACATCGCAATTTGACATGTTTGGACTAATCTGACGTGTATAAAACGTTCCATCTCTTTTGTTTTTTTTTTCATTTGAAAATATATAATATAGCATTTAAAATAAGTTTAGTTTGTGAACAGCAGAATCACCACCATTACCAACAAGAACACTGGTGATACAGAGCTGTGTAGCAACTTGCTCGGGTAGGGATCTACCGTTTGACCAATTTCTGTCGCCATAATGACATTGTCCTGTTCCATCTCGGAGGATAGGGTAGCCATTAGACTTGCACAAAAGGCGTTTCATCCCAGCCTAAGGACAGCGTTGTATCTGTAATACCTAGTGTCACGCTAGGCCGCGGTTGTCTCTTACCATCAGGAGAGCCTAGTGCTTTTTCGCTAAACTTTAAAAAAAACCTTGCTTCGCTTCGTTTGAATAATGTCTTAAACGTATGTGTCTTGTAAAAATGTGTTTCTTCTATAAATAAGTCTCTTAGTGTGAATGAAGGAATTGTTCTTTCACATTGACCGCCTCGTTGGTCGAGTGGCTAACGTACACTATTCACAACTACATCGACCAAAACGCGAGGCTTGGGTTCGATTCCCGACGGGGGCAGGCATTTGTGTGATGAACATTTAGATGTCTGCATTTCCGAGTCTGGGTGTTTATTAAATATATACTGGTATCTATTTAAGTTTTTCTACGTATTAGTATCGTTGACTAACACCCATAACACAAGCATATAATTTGCTTACTTTGGGGTTAGATTCAATTCGTGTGAGTTGTCCAGGGATATTTATTATTTATTATTATTATTACATTAATAACTCGTTTTTATCTAACACTCCGAAGAACTTTTGCAAATGTAAGCTGCTGTAGCTAAGTACATTCTACAAAGTCGTGAATGGGAATAGAGGTGTTGATATTATTTAAGGTACATGAATACATGTACCTTAAATAATATCAACATCACTAACAACAAACATAACATACATGAAGTTTTACGATTGTTTAACAGTTTTTTTGAATAGTTGTTTAGGGTTGCGAGTTAAAAGCCGCGAAAATGGAACTCAATCTGGCAAACCGTCAAACCGTCATACGTGATTAATCTGTGATTGTCATTGTCTATACTGTTATGTGTTTGTGTTTTTTAACGAATAAATTCCTTTAAAAAGCTTAAATGTTTGACACGTGGTGTTTATCTGTAATTGACAAATAGACTAACGGTCGCATTCAAAGACTTCATATAACATTTAATCTATCATATTATTTAGTCACAGTTTTGTATAGAAATTTATGTTTATATTTATTTAAACAGAATTACTATTTTAATTTACGTAAACAACAGCAATAGTGTAGATATGGGTCGCTACTATTTACGTCAAGCCCGGAGTACTTTACAATAAACTTAGTTAACCAATGCTAATACCTACATGAAGGGTATTAGCATTAGTTACATTGCATTGAATAAGTTTGCGTTGCGTGTTTGTGTATGTGTGTGTGTATG
>NJDD01009893.1:0-15364 GCA_002245505.1 Calephelis nemesis
CTCCAGGACACCAGGATGGCAATCCCGGAGGAATCGCTCAAGGGGCGTAAGTTTTATAGTGGACCCTCGATAAATGGAGAGTGTTTAAATTCCCCCTGGCGGCAGGGGGCAAAAAGACCTACACGGCGCGGGACCCTATGGGCCCCTGTCGTTTGTGGCAACAGGGGTGTGTACCTACACAGCCCTAATGTGCGTGTTGGTATGAGCCTTACGTACGTTTTTCTTTCTTCGATGGTCTTGCGTCAAGCGACTTGCGCTGCGACTGCGACCCGCGAACGGCAGGAACGTGAGTGATGGAGGAGGGCAGACTTTGTTGATTTTAGATAATACGTATATGTACGGTATAAAACTTTCGTCTTAGATCGATGAATGGTTTAAAAACAAAAGACACACTTCGGCAGTGGCAAGACACAACAGCCTTGATAAAGGCTGTGAAACGTGTGGTCACCAGGCGTCTGCACGAAGCGGAGGTCGGTTGCGTTCGAATTCGAGAGCGCCGCGCCCGCACGTTTTATACTAGGACGGCGGAGGGCAGGGTAGTATAAAATACGGAAATTGCGGAATTTCGCCGCCACACGAAAACAGAGCGCCGCCGCTTGCACAGCCATGTATGTAAGAATAGGTCTAAATAAGAAATAAGGTTTGTACAATAATACAATTTGATAAGTATATGTTTTAATAAAGATATTGAATAAAGTATGGTCCGGGGGTGAGGCAAAGAATATTCTGAAATCGCGTACCCGAATTTGTATAAATACGGGTGCCGGGAACCGGGTCAGTATTCGCGGTCGGACCTCCAGAAAAAACACTGGGACTCTGAAGAATAGAAAGAAACTCCCAGCACAAGAAGAAGAACATTCTGCGCCTTACTCTCGCCCCTGTCACAACGTGTAACAGTGTGTTTTATTTATTTCCCCAAAAATCTCTCCAGACGGTTGGCCATCAAATTCGTCGGCCCTTGGTAATCTATCGGCCTCAAGATTGTGTATTGTGTTTGTTTACTTACATCGAAATTTCTTTTGCATGATTAATGGTGATTTTTAACAACATATGGCTACTACTAGGCGTGTAGTAGGTCACCTCAGTTATTTTTCAATAATTATTTGATTTGATTTGATAATTGAAATTTGCCATTAGCATTGTTTGAGTTATTAGCAATCTTTAAAACTATGGTGTTTCTATTATTTCAAGTAAATAAGTATCTTCACGCCCATATCCCCGAATAGGTAGGCAGAGGCACAACCAGGGCACCCACGACTAGCCGAATACTCGTATACTAAGTCCCATAATGTGATAGGTGGCAAGCCTATCGCCAACCGGTCACGTTTCCAATCTCGACCAACATTTTTTTTTATTAGAAAATTGGAAAAATCCAATTTTCTTTTTGTTGGCCGACCCGGGATTCGAATCCGAGACCTCATGCAGTCAAGGCCAACACCCGGACCGCTCGACCACAGAGGCGATTACCGATTTCAAGTAAATAATGTTTCCAAAATCGCTTAAAACAGTCTAATTGGCAACAGGTACACACGTATCTATGGGTATCGTTATCATATACGATTATTTTATTATAAATTTCACATTGGAATGATAACACAATAGGTATGCAAGAAGGTATTGTAATGGAAAAAGGAAATATGTGATACTACTAAGGGCAGTAATATAAAGACAGTAAAAACTGCAAAGAAAGCTCATTTAAAACCTTCTTTTAAAAAATAAGAGAGCACGTAAGAAAACGGATTTTCTACACACACGGTATATTTCACATTCTTCATTGCACCATAACATATGCGGTTATTTATAAAATATATAAAAGTGGGTAGATCCGAATTTTATTGACTTTTTTATATTCGATATCTTTACAGATTTAATTTAATTTGTGTACTGACTTCGAAGATATTTTGCGTTGCAAAACTAAAGCTAGGAAGCTAAGAATCTTACCCTTCATACCAGAATATAACAGTGACCGGTACTATATAATACGATGACGACAGAAATAAGTCAAAAACGTAATTTAAATAGCCTACATTTTATTATTTACAAGACTGTCCTGTACCTAAAGTAAGTATGGACATACTACTAAGACTTAATATTTCTTATTACGCACTTGGTATATTTCACATTCTTCATTGCACGAAACATATTATGCAGCTATTTTAAAATTAAAAAAGTGGGTAGTTCTTAGGTAATTTTGTTGATTCTTTTATATTATGTATATGATTATCTATGCTATTTGTCCACCGATTTTAGTGATATTTTTATTGAAATGAAGTAGGTGTGATACATAAGACTTGCGACTTTGAGCATCGTCGGTTGAGGTCGTCAGCATACCTTGTGGGTGAACGGCCTAAGTTGCTTCGTCCTTCCGTAGCCACCTTTCAAGACCTTTCTGACTCATAAAGATAACGTCTAAACATAAGTATACCTATAAGACCTGCTTATTTACCTACTGCCACATGCCAAAATTGCCCAAAATTTCAAATTTCACACATTCCATCCCGATACAAAGTGATGGACACTGAAATATAACATCGATGTTTTTTCGATGCAATACATCGGTTAGTTGCATCGATGTTACATCGATATATCAAAAAATACATCGATGTTTCCCATACATCGATTTTTTTTTGTAAGTTATATGAATGTGGTTGAGATAAGAAAAAAACTAGCACTTATTAGTTACAAAACCTTTATTATTAATTTTACAAATTGAACATTAATTAAATATTTGGGACATTTACTGTTTATCGTCACTTTGTAGAAACAAAAGTTTGCCTAATCTTTTGCTCTTAAATCTGTTTCTTTGCTTAGTCATCACCTGCGCCGCTTGCGAAAACAGTATTTCAGATGGAACCGATGTTTCCACTATTGTTACATATTTATAGGCCAGTTTATGCAATTTCGGTAACTGAATTTTGTTGTCTCCAAATTTCCAATGGATTATCGATAAGGTTGAAGGTCAACCACAATACCAATATGAGGTGACTCTTTGGAACTTGAAGCAGCTGGCTTTGGACCAGATTGCGTGATATTTTTTGTTTCCGATGTATTCTTTTGAAATGTAGCGATTTCCACATAAGCAGCCTTGTGGACATTGCGAATATGCCTAAACAAGTTTGTTGTATTTTCCGGTACACTTGGTAATACTTTGACATAACATACATTTAGATTTATAGTCATCAATTTTTTCGTAGAACTTCCAAACTAAACTTTTTTTTTTAGTATTGAAGTTTGTTACCGTACTAAATGTCATTGTTATTACAAAACGAGGACCAACCGAGGACTCTCTACTACCAGAGTTAGTACTACTCTTAGTACCGTGTCAAGCAAAACCATTCATTCACTCTTTCCGCATTTGATTAGTTTGATGCCCCGTTCCTTAAAACACAAACTTAGATGGCGCGTAACGAAAAAATGTTACACTAAATTTTTTTCCAACCCCGATAAAGAAGTTTCGCTTCAAAAAATAATTAAAAAGTTTATTTAAAATTAGATTCTTAGCAATAAAAGTGATAATGAAACTGATTATGCCATTTTGCTACGAAACATATACCTATTAAATCTGAACATTTTGTTAATATATGAATTTCGTTTTTATGGTCACGTTCTAGTAGTAATTAATGTAGCTAGCGTACAACGAAAAGAAGTAAGTGCTCGGCGCGCGTGTGTTTTTAGAAAAATAAATTATTTTCACAAATAGATAATTGACCATAAATTATTTGACGTGACGCTAGCAGTAATGTTTAAAAACAGTTGCCAAAGACAATACATGCTGAACATAGGTCTCCCCCAAAGAACGCCACGAGTCACAGTCACCAGCCGCTTGGATCCAACGACTCTCTGAGACTTTGACCAGATCGTCAGTTCAACGAGTGGGTCGTCCAACACTATGTCCTCCTATAAACGTTACCTATATAAGTTATAACTTATAACTTAATATTTTTTTATAACTTCATGGATCATAAATGTTTAGAAGCACAAATTATAAAAATTGTTAGTGTTGCTACGTATGTTTCTTGGATTATAAATTAAATATTTCTTGGATATATAAATACTTACGCCAACAGATTGTGTAAATCTAGAATTTACGTAGGCAGGTATGTTTTCTCGGGTATGGTTAAACATGATGTCATTTTAGAATAAACAAGTGTAGAATATAAGTAGACATTCCTTTAGTAGGTTAACACCTACACTCTGCACCGTTTGTAAATAATATTTACAAACTCTTATGTTATAGTGTATGTATTCGAACACATATCTAGGTATGAAATCACTACATAATTTAAAACAAAGTCGCTTCCTCTGTCCCTATGTCCCTTTGTATGATTAAATATTTAAAACTACGCAACGGATTTTGATGCAGTGTTTTTTAGATAAAGTGATTGAAGATGAAGATTCATAAGTATATTTCATAACTACAATTAGCTATCTAATTAGCTAGCTAGTATTTTATAATTTTGAAAGCTTAAGCCAACGTATTAGCAAAATAGCAAACTCTAAGGAACGTCTTCGGCTAGTCGTGGTTGTCTAGGTTGTGCCTCTGTCTACTCCTTCGGGGATAAGGGCGTAAACATTCTTTTTTGAAATAGTCTGAAACTATTTTCCTAAAAACATTTCTCCGTTTAATGAATCGCCGATACAATGTTTCGTAGCTATATCAGTTTTTGAAAGACATAACATTCCATCTACAAACTTTTAATTTTTTTACGAGGGATTCGACGACAGGACTTTTTAACTACGTTTCAACAACAGAACGATTGTTTCGTGAGTTAATTGACGACAGAATGTTTCAGCGAAGAACAATTTGTCCGTAAAGTATATGGAAAAAAAAATGAGTTTCTTTTTCTTATCTTTTAAACCCTCCCTGGGGTCTGGACTTGACATATAATTCAAAGACAAAACTAGTCAAATCAGTACAGTACATACACATACATTTCGTAATTTTTGAAGTGAATCTTCTTTATCGGGGTTGGAAAAAAAAAATTGTGTAACATTTTTTCGTTACGCGTCACATTTTGCCGTTACGCGCCATCTTTGTTCTTATCCCTACCACGAGTGATTCTAAGTATACTTTCTACAGCGGAGTAGGGATTGGCAATAAACTTTATTTAACCAATTTCTGTAAAGTTGCATATAGTAAATTATTTTTTGAAAAATAACGTCATAAAGAAGTTTCACTTCTTCACTTCTTACGAGTGTACGCTACTAGACGCACACATTTTTTATATAATACTAGCTATTCCTGCGAACTTCGTTTCGTCCGTTCAGTTTGTATGGGAAAAATTAAAATGTTTTACCCAGTCTCCTCATTCTGTACAGGATAAAAAGTATTCTATGTCCTTCTTGCGGTTCTATTTACTAGTTGACTACGAGTAACCAAGTTGACTACGAGTGTTATTAGTAGAAACAAAATTTTTTGTTCCGAAATTTTATCACATATTTTTATCCCTGCCATTCATCCACCCACCCATCCATACCTGCATAAAGTCAGTACTCGCCACTGTCATCTTTCGTACATGATGTAAACGATAGACTTGCAAATAGTAACCAATCTTAACATGTATGTGTCATAATGCACTGCGATATTTTTATGTCCTTATAAAAGCGAAGGTTATTTCTTTCCGCGAATAGAGACGCCTGCTTATTCACTGTTTTTTAATGAGTATGTTTATTTATTTCCGTTTTGTAATTAACTAGATCACTCGGATATTAGCCGATGTTGGTGTCAAGAGTCTCTGAAACCGGCGTGTTTGTGTGAAAAGGGTAATGAATGTGAAGGAAGCCAGACAGGTTTGTCAGGATCGTGAGGTCTGGCATTCGATACTTTACGCCTACCAAGTAAGGGACTTGGCGTGAAGATATGTATGTGTTTGTACGTATGTATGTATGTAAATAAAGCAGGACGGTAACACCAATTAATATACGGCAATAACAAATGAGACACCTGCTTACGTACACCTTGCTTTTAAAGACGATTGGGTATCAATTGGCATGCATATAACCAAAAACCATTTATATTAGGTAAGTTGAGTACAGACTAGAGCATTTTCTCGAGCATTTCTTTGTAATGTAACGTTCTTACGCATGCAAATAAAAGCTCGATTTCCGAAGCATTGTCCATATAATGTAACGTTCCTGCGAATGCTCGGCGTAATACTCACAGCGAGAGCATATGATAACATTTTGCTGTATTTTGTGTTTCCTCTTCCTTGACAAGGTCTGTGTGCTGGTCTTATCTGATGAATTAGATTATAAGAAGAAAGAAAATTACAAATAGAAGATAGTGGAAAATGAACATGAACAATAGAAGACAAACTATTAAATTAACCACCCCGCATACTCGCGTCGTTCGCGCTCGTGTAGATTCGGGGAAATGTTAGACCAATATGCTCGTTGGTTTGTACAATTATTGTTGTATCAAAACGGCGAGCGTGCTCAACGTCTGGACTCTGGGTCGTGAAGGGTCATAAAGCGTCTCGTTGCTCTGTTACAAGTAAATGCTCGGTTTGTTCCGCATTCGCCCTAGCCTTTCGTCCCAAATTCCATAAATTTCCTTATTCGCCTCACATTCAAAATCTTTCCTGTTTCATCCTACATTACAAAAGGTCCTAAAAGTACCGTTTACAAATAAATACAATTTTCAAGTACGTCGTAACTTCTGAATTATAAGATTTACTTTGTATAATAAAATAATCAAGTAGGTGTGTATCAAGTTTGCTGTTTCTTGTGTAATTTCTAAAGGAGTTTGTGCAGGACAGAACGCACCAATAACGTCAATGTCTTTATAGTGTAGTGTAAAAGTGAACAAGTGTCTGTGCTCTGTCGCACACAGAGTTATTTGATTAAAATATCTTAAAGTCAAAATATTTGAATATATTAGCTATTCTAATAAAACCATACATAAATCAAAAAATATATTTTATTTTGAAAGTCTCATATATAAATCACAATCAAAATCACCGATCAGTTTTATCAATTACAACAGCTAATAACTAAGTAAATATGTCTAGGTATCTAATATATCTTTACAAAACAATGAACAGAGGCGACATAAAAAAAAGATTACAAAACTGTTAAATCAATGGCAAAATTAAAGCGTAATAAAAAATTTAAAAATGGAGATTAATACTGTCTTTTTTCTGTTCTTTCTTTCTTTCTTTCTTTCTTTCTGTCGCTGGTAAAAACTAATTTACCAGCGACAGTTTCAGTTCAGTTTACCAGAATCAGTTTCTTTAACTAAATTTAGATCTATTATGCGGTGATTTGTATTGATAATGGGTAGGTATCTTGTTTAACGACGTTTAATAATAATTCTAGAGAAGAGAAAAGAACATTTTTGTTTCTAACCTTACTTAAAATTGTTAACAAAAACGAACGAGGCGAAACAAGCATAAAATGTGGGGCGAATCGGAACGAAATTATAATAATAAGTAGAAATTCATTTTTTAGGACGAAACGGGAATAAAATGTAGGACGTACACGGATTTCTGACATGGGACGAAATTTTGTTGGACGAATGTGGAACAAACCAAATGCTCTAGTGTATACTCACCTTTAAACAAACGTCTATTTGTCGTATCGCAATGTTTCTTCTATGGGCTAGCGGTCCGCTGCCTGGGATCTTTTCTTCTTCTTAGTCTCTTCTGCTAGTCGTGGGTGCCTGGTTGCACCTCTGTGTACCTTTTCAAGGATACAGGCGTGAAGATGCTCTAATGATTAAACATATTCTCCATGGATATCTTCATGGTTAAGAAAATGGTGACGAGTCCTAGGCCAATCAAGTCACCGAAATATACTGAAGAGTATCGTCACGCCCACATCTTCGAAGAGTTAGATGGATGAAAAGCCTATCGCCAATCAGGCGCTAATCCCTTTTTTTTATTAGACAGTAAAAAAAAACACGTTTTTTTAAATGACATTGGAATAAGCAGATGGATTTCCTGATGGTAAGAAATTCAAGCCGCCTTGAGACACCAAAGATAGCAATGGTGCATGCCAACCTGAGGGCGGGATGTTAGGCCTCGAGCAACAGTAAGCTTATCGGCTACCTTACCCTTCAAACCGAAATACGTCAATGGCAAGCACTGACGTTGTGGCGGCAGGAATAGGCAAGGCGGTGGTACCAATCCGGGTAAGTTGCTGTAAAACTCTACCACTTAGTTAGATGTCACGGTGCTAGTGACGGTAATCCTTTGCTAGCCTTTTACGAGCTGCCTGTCATTTAAAAGCAGATGGTCTATTCTACAAAGGAGACCAGACCAACACGCACAGGTGGTTTATCTGATGGAAAAGGATCCACGAACAGCTGTAACAGGGTTACAGCTGTTCGTGGCTCTTCATTCGTGTTCCAGGGCTCTTAAAGTTACCATCCATTTAAAAATGAATACTTAGACTTGATTTTTGCTGGAAACGGGATTCCCGTTTCGATTACAGTTATGTTTAACACGGGATCAGGGGCCCTACCATGAACGCTTAAAGCAGTATTATTTCCATCTTGCTAAATGTCTGCCTTTATAAGCAACTTTATGGTATACGATATAAGGTTGTCTTTCTCGACTGACAATTATTATTGTTGAAATAGTACTGTTTTAAGAGCTTATGGTAACCCCCCAGTAGACCACAGAGGTGAAAAGTACTCATTCAACTAATTATTTTGCGATTTAATTGGTTGGGGTCAAGGTTGGTGACGTTAATGTTTTCTCAACGCGAACAATGCAGCACAATGTTCAGTAGGGCTACTCTTGAATCTCGATTGCATTCCAATTGGAAATTGGAATCGGATTTTTGTCATTTTGTACTCTTGAACACAATGCTAGCGAATTATTAAATATTAACATTTAGTTAATACATACACATATATCTTCACGCCAAGTTCGTTACCTTGTAGGCAGAGAGTATCGAGTGCCAAATGTCACGAGGCTTACAGACTTGCTTGGCTTCCTCCACATTGGTTTCCCTTTTCATACAAAACCTCCGGTTTCAGAGACTCTTGACACAACCCTCGGACAAACCCAAGCGATTTGATGGTGGAATGTCAACCTATGTCTCATCTGTTACCTACATCACTCACATCCTATGTCTGCTTTGTCAATCTTTCATCTGCTATTCTTTACACTTAGGCGAACCAGCAAAGTTCTCATTTTAATACTAACACAGGAAGTGTTAGTATTAAAATGAGTGTTCAACCCCACTCTCCTGTTGAATCTCGCTGTTATGAATGCGGTTAGCGAGGTCAGCGAGAATTACATTAAAGATTTTCCGTAGCGCTTTTTCGACTGCATTTATCCTACTCTCACGTTTCTCTCCCGCTTTATAATTTAGGTTAATTAATAATATACAATTGTTTTATCGGATTCGTCGAATTTTTTTGAAACTAAATGTTAATAATCTCTTAAGTTGTGTCATTGTGTTCAATAGTAACTAAAACGAAAATTCCGATTTCAGTATGAAATTTACATGAAATCGAGAATTAAGAGTTACCCTACTGCTCAGCGTAAGGTGTTTTCAAGGACACTGGTCTGATGTTTACGACCACAGGTAAACCACAATGATGGTACTAAGTAATAACTGACCACATCTAAACTGCTAAAGTTTCATTTTTTATAAATATTGAAGTATCTACACGCCCATATCTCTAAAGAGGTAGGCAGAGGCACCACAAGGGCACAGTGATAGGTGACAAAGCCTATCGCCAACCGAACACATATCCAATCCCCGGCAACGTTATTTTTATTAGATACCAAAGATGGTTATGGTGTGCTGCCAACCGGCGTGAGCTTACCGGCTGCCTTACCCTCCGAACTGGAACACGTCAACGACAAGCACTGACTGACTAATCTGGTCGAGTCGCTGCGAAACTCTACCAGCAAGTAAGATGTAACATTGTTAGTGACGATAAGCCTATGTTCGCCTTTTACGAGCTGCCTGGCAGGAAGGCAGATGGTCTATTCTGCAAAAGAGCAGTACCAACACGTAAGTTCTTTTAAGTTCTTTAATTTTACTGTATGTTAAACATAATGCAAATTCATATCTATGAAAGAATTTCGACCATTGGAAGATCTCTAGGTACTTCATCACTAGATACTACATAGTTTAAAACAAAGCCCCTTACTCTGTCCATAATATGTCCCTTTGTATGCTTAAATCTTTAAAATTAGGCAAAGGATTTTAATGCGGTTTTTTAATAGATAAAGTGATTGAAGAGGAGACCGACTACTCTGTTTCCAAACTTTTTAGTGCGCCATCTGTGATCTTTTATCGTTATCATAAATATATTTGTTTGTGTGTGTCAGATGTATGGTAGCCTGGGTAATATTTTATTTATTGATTTAATGTACTTTATAAGCATTATTATTGAAAAACATTAGCGTTCTGCACTTCACCTACACATAAACTATAAGTGTGCCAAAATTTATGCTCTTCCGTTAGCGCAATTTTGGCAAAAGGGGTCCAAAGATTTGGCATCGCGTATTAATATATAGATAGGTATTTTATACCCGCGCAAAGCCGTCGCGGCTAGTATATTTATAAATGCACTTTTGCCTGAGTATGATCTAATACTTGTTATTCTATTTCAATACATTCCATTTAAATATCACTTAGTCATACATACGACGATGTCATATACATATGCATAATTTTACCTACTTACATAACTGACATATTATCACATACGGAACATATATACTTACGTAATAACACGAGATTCGATAATTCCGTTTTGGTCAGACCTCATTCAGTATCTTAACGCCCACATCCCCGCAGTGGTAGGCAGAGGTATAATCAAGGTATTCATAAAAGCTGAAGACACTAAGTGATTGGTGGCAATCTTATCGCCAACCGAGCACATATCCAATCCCGAGCAACTATATTTTTTATTAGAAAATTGAAAATACTCTTCTACTCTATTATTTTTGTTGCTCGACCCGGGGATCAAACTCGGGTCCTCAAGACGTCAATCTGACGCCGGACCGCTAGATCACACAGGCGATCAACATACCTACTTAAAAATAATTATCGCCTCTAGCTCTGTGCACAAAATAAAGACCCGTAATATTTATGTATCTATGGTCTAGCAGTGCGATCTTGGATTTGAGTTTTTTTCGTTTGTGCAAATAAATAAAATTAAACTGTCCGTTTGTAATGTGAAAATGTGCTTTGTGTACTATACACATTTTTTTTCCATTTTTTGTCCACTTGTTTCTTTAAGGTTATTGTAGCTTATTTAAAGGTTTTTAAAAAAATCATCCTTATTATGACGCACACGATGATGTACGCATATACACTCAATGCATATGTAGCAAAAACCAGTTATTTCAACATTTGTTTCAGTCCAATTTTTTTTTATTTGTATAGATGATTTGTGTAGTTGCATGTAGCAAAAGGCACTTATTTTAACATTACAAACTGTCACTCCAATTTTATTCATTTGTAAAGATGTACTGTATACGTTCAGATATATGTAGTAAAAAGCGGTTATTTTAACATTATAGGCACCCTATTTTTTATATTTGTATAGATTTCTATTATTTTTTATTCATCTATAGACTCCAACCGACTTGCACAATAGTATTCACATCACATGCCTTATTAATATTAATATGATAACAAAAAAAAGAATAAAAAAAAACTTATAATTCATAGCCCCCAGCATAAAGTCACAGAGGCCGAATTATTTCGGTCATGAAGTTCAATTATTTCGAATTCGAGTTCACACGAATACATTATTCTAATTTCTCAATCCGGCACATCTGCGACCCATTTGCCGCTCCAAAAACAGTTTCTTACAAAAACATTGACTTGAATAGGAACTGGATTGAATTAATACGTAATTCGGTACGGCCCTGTATTAGGGGGGCGAATAAAAGGTAGCGAAATGTAAATAGCCGGACTTGAGCCCCCTATTAAAGCTAAAATTAAAAACTTGTTCAAACTTGTATCCAGTAGATAAACCAATGTATTGTTGTCAAACATCTTTTCTGATACTGGTCTGAAGCATCCACTTTTAGTATATTTATCTTTTAAATTATGTGTACTAGCTAGGGTTATAACTTATATGTGAATTTGTAGTACTTATATAATATTTTCATATAAACATTCAACTCCATTACAGTACTACTATTTAAATAATGCGCTTCGGCTTAACACTTTTTAGTATTTTTACACTTCATACTTTTAATACACATAATAAATCTGTAGAAGGGTCAATTCCGTCCATTGAAAATATTGAAAAAATAAACAGCAGGAGGTGTTACTGGATCAATACCAAACCCAAATATGTGATTTCAGAAAATTTTGTCTGTCTGTATGTATGTTCAGGCATCATTTGAAAACTAACGGTTCGATTTCGATGAAACTTGGTATAATTATACCTTATTATCCTGGGCATAAAATGGAATACTTTTTATCCTGGAAAAATACGTAGAAAAGAAATAAATCTTAATTTTTCAGTTTTACCGCGCGGATGGAGTCGCGGGTGGAAGCTACTAATTTAAATAGGACTACTGTACAGCCCTTTGGGGTCTAATTTTTGAAAAACCGGTGACTAGGTTTTCGCTTGAGTTTTTGACTAAATTCATATAAAAATTTCACCAAAATCTGTCTAATGGCTTAGCCGTTAAAGCAAAACGAATAGACAAACTTGCACATTGATAAAATTAGTGTGGGTACTGTTGTGGTAAAATGTTAAGAAACGTTTTTGGTTTCATTCACGCGACCAGAACTACACCTGGAAATAGTTTTAAGTTTTGTCTGTCACCATCCAGGTAAAGGTTCGATTCCCAACGGCTACAAGCAAATGTGTAATTACCACTAAACATTAATGAATCCAAGACCAGATGTTTAATCACTATATAATATAAAAACAAAGTCGCTTCCTCTATCCCTTTGTATGCTTAATTCTTTAAAATTCCCCCGTGTCGGTCCGGGCTCCTTAGCAGAATAGACCATCTGCCTTCCTGCCAGGCAGCTCGTAAAAGGCGAGCATAGGCTTACCGTTACTAACACCGTGACATTCAGACCTAATCAGCTAGCTGGTAGAGTTTCGCAGCGACTCACCCGGATTGATACCACCGCTTTACCTATTTCTGCCGCCATAACGTCATGACGCATTCCAGTTAGGAGGGTAAGGTAAACTTACTTTTTCTTAAGGCCTAACGTTCCAGCCTCAGATTAGCAACGCACCATTACCATTATTGGTGTCTCTAGGCGGCGTGAATTTCTTACCATCAGGAAATCCGTCTGCTTGTTTGCCTTCTAATATCACGGACACTGACAAACGGATTTTGAAGGGTTTTTTTTTTAATAGATAAAGTAATTGAAGAGGAAGATTTATATGTATATTATATATCCGTGCGAAGCCGGGGCGGGCAAAACCAAATAAAATTTCTAATTTTCAAAGTGGGCATTACATGACATAAGTTTGGGAACCTCTGCATTATAATTTGGAATTCTCGAGCAAAAAGCAAAATAAACGTTCCATTTGAAGTCTTTAATCGATACAACTCATTGAATTATTTCCATCAATTGAAGTCGACACCAGTTAATAGTTGCCAATTACTATGAACTAACACTGACCCCTGGCGTCCCCTGTTGGTCACAACAACTCAATCAATAAAGAAATACAAGCTCTGGATAATTTAGGATTGCAATCATTAATCGCCTCTGTGGTCTAACGGTCCAGGTGTTGGACTTGACTGCAGGGCTCGATTCCCGGGTCGGGCTACAAAAAGGAACATTGTTTTTTTCCAATTCTTAATAAACAAATGTTGCTCGAGATTGGATATGTGCCCGGTTGGCGATACGCTTGCCATCAGCTATCATGTTATGCGACTTTGTGCCTTCCGCTAGTCGTGGGTGCCTTGGTTGTGCCTCTCCCTACCTCTTCGGGGATATTTGCTTGAACCTCTTTGAAGATATGGGCCTGAAGATACTTTTTTTATAATTAAAATGGTTTACATGTTTAGCTTTTAAATTGTAAACCAGTAGTTTACAAACAGCGACATTTCTATGAAAAAGGTTTCTGTGAATAGAAAAAGCGGGAAGATTGCATTGAAAATAGGAAAAACGCTTTAATTAATACGAATGAATGATATTAATTTAAATATCACGTGTATGTATAGATAATGTTTATTTAGAACTAGCCGACATTTGACGTTTGACATTAGCAACTTCGTTGTTTACTTTGTATGCATTAATGTATTGCTTTTCCAATTTTCCCTGCATTTTTTTTGGTTTTTATTCTCTTCATTAAAACTATAAATCACACAAAATTAGCAAATTTGGTCAATCTTGTTAGACCTGATGCGATAACCAAGCGAAATGGGGATTCATTTCTATATAAGCACTAGCCGACCCGGCGAATTTGGTATCGCTCGACATTAACAGCTACTAAACACTTTGTATGGATTAAAGCATTGTTCTTCATTTTCCCTGCAATTTACATAGTTTTTCTTTTCATAAAAACCGTCTGCTGACAATAACTGACACAAAAAAAGAATGAGCAATATTTGTTTGGCCGTTTCTTCTCCTGACTGGCTAGGTTTGGAAACGGTGTTGTGTACAGTAGATAGGAATGAAATTAAAAAAAGATGTAAAAAAAAAATTAAAATTAATCTACCTTTAAAATGATTTGTAACAAATTATGAAGCTTATCAAACATATAAATAAAATATCATTAAAAGTATAAATAAGTGCTGTGATTTAAATGTTAAAATGTACATAAATATTTAATGTCTTTAAATTTAATTAAATATTTGCACACCATTATGTGGTAGAATATGTTGTATGCTTAAATATGTTTTCAACAACTTTTTAACACACATGTTTCGCAAATAAATATTTCTTATTTTCATTTTTACTTATCCATTCGTTCAGGAATGATGCGATGATCATTCAAAATATTATTGTACACAAATAAGTTAATATATAACCAGTATCTATATAATATATAATATAGATACAGATTGTGACAGTATTTGTTCCTGATATTATATCAGTATTGAATGCATCCCTAATTATAATATTAGGCAGGATGTATGTATATTGTCATGGAATAATTCTTTCAGCGCGGCACTATAATAGGGCTCGTGCACACGACGCAGACGTTGTCATCTATCAGCCGCCATTGTTCTTTCTGCGTGACTTACTAGGGAAGCTTCTTAAATATTAATGAGCTATATTTACCTGTACAATTGTAATTGTCTTTCGTATTGACATATGACACTCATCCGCTGCTTCGGCCTTATTTTACACACATACATACATACATATCTTCACGCCAAGTCCCTTACGGGGTAGGCAGAGAGTATCGACTGCCAGACCTCACGATCCTGACAAACCTGTCTTGCTTCCTTCACATTCATTA
>NJDD01009896.1:0-15368 GCA_002245505.1 Calephelis nemesis
GGAGAAAAATAAAACAGCCATAACATATATTTATAGTCTGAACAAACATCTTGTACCGGCTCTTCATATTCGCCATCATTGTGGCCATTACGATGGCCAACAGATCTATATAGGCTGAACAAACATCTTGTATCGGCTCTTCACGTTAGCCATCATCATGTGGCGGCTCACGATTCATTCCAATGTGCGGAAGTAGATCAAAAAATAGATTATATAGATAAGCTAGATAGGTAAGGAGCGTGACAGTTGTCACTCGATACTCACTGCTTACTCGCAAAGGACTTGGCGTGACGATATGTACTTACATGTATGAACAAAAAAATAATTCTGCAAAACAACGGAAAAATGCTCCCAAAGTTAAATCATAGTTAAGCTAGGCGTCTCTGTAAGGAACGTGACACTTGGAACTCTTGGAGCTGGCCATCGTGGTGATCAACGTAAAAAGCTGACCGACATTACGAACCTTGCAGTCACAGCTGACGGTAGGTCTAGCAATAACTCAGAAGAAACGGCAGTATATGTTGTCGGCGCTGACTACATGAGGTCCCAGATTCGATTTCTGGTTTAAGCAACTCAAAAGTGTTTTTTAATCTATATTTTTATATCTACTCTGAACTCTTAAACAACTGAAGCGATGTTGATGATTTTTTTGTGTATTCAAGGGGATTATTCGAGAATAGTTTAGACTCACAATTTGGTCGGCTGGAAAATGTTTTTTTTATTATTATTTTGTTTTGTAAGCCATCTTTAATTTTGGAATGTTTTACAATGGATCCGACAGACGGCGCTACTATCGGAGCATTAAATATTATGTATACAACAGCTGTTAATGTCAAGCGATACAAAGTTTGCTGGGGCAGCTAGTACATATAACAATTAATTTCAGGTGATTATCACATCACGCTTGAACGGATAGACTAATTCTGCTACACTTTTTGGCTGTATTGATTGTTTTCAGGAGAAGGATTATATAAAACGAGAAACCGGGTAAATTACAGGGATGAAAAATTGGGAAAAACTACAATTCAATTTTGTCCATATAAACTGTTGATAGCTGTTACAGCATTATCAATGTAAAGCAAAAAATTCTTTCCGCTTGAATAGTGTATTTTTAATAAACAAAGATTGAGCTAAGAGTAGGTAACTATAGTTCAGGTGATATAAATTCTGTATCACAGTGTAAAAACGACTATAAACAAGGTTGAACTTTGGACTATTTTAATCTACGTTTATTAAATAAAACGAACAGGGAGGGAGTATTCAATAAATCCCAACAGTATCATACAATCGGTTTCACCGAACAAATGTAAAATTAAAAAATAAGAGGTGAGGCAGCATGGGGTATCTTTACCCGAAGTTTGAAATGCAATAATGAAAGCAGGAAAAAGATAACAGCTGATATAAAACGTTTTTTTAACTATGTGGACACTGTTTTAAACATGTCAAAACTTACCTGTAAGATAACTCTTGCAGGTCGGAAAGCTATTTCCACACCTCCATCAACATGTTGGTTTGATTCCCAGTCTAGAACATTCTTCACATCTTTCTCAAGAACTTGGAAGTTATCGCAGTTTCTGACACATGACTCCAAGAGTACTCGGACACTGAAGGGTAGACGATCTTAAAACATAAATATTACTTGACTTAAGGCTAAATTTTCAATATCCAGATAAAATGTCAGACGGCCAGGTAAATAACTTACTGATTCTTGCAAAAGAGAGACGTGCTTATGTGTTTACAGATTTTTAACAGAGATAGAGAACCTTGAAGCAGTAACAGTAGTTGCTGCAATTAAAATAAAAAAATCGAAAATATGTATTGAATAAAACGCGCCCAATGACAGTAATTTATTCCCGCCACGTTCATTAGAAATTGTGTTACAGAATCCATGTTTCGAAAAAAATTCGGAGGCAAAAAATCTTTGAGCCCGCAACACATACAACGTATGGATTTTTCCGTACGGAATTTAAATGGAATTTCGAAACGGGATTCCGTAAAGTACCTAATCCCGAATGCATGTGGCTTAATATGTACCCACAAGATACATAATAAAATAACTCGATTCTTCAAAAAGGTAAGGATTTGATTCAAATATCCTTGATTCTATATCACTATCCTTGGAACCAGTTGTTTTTAACATTTTTACTATATAGAAAAAATGTAATAAACTAAGCATAGAATTCAAATATCTACTGGTACTGGTCTAGTGGTTTCATAAAAACCACAAGAACTCAAGGTTGAAATTTAGTTCTAAACTTCAATATCAATTTATTAGAAACTTTTGAGTTGTCTTTATAATTTTGAAAGTGCCAGTAAAGAGTGATCGGAAATATACACCCTGTATTTGACACCGTAACGAAAACTTCTGTGGTAGTTTAGATACATATCAGATCAGTGGTTAAGTATTTAGCAGTATTTTAGCCCGCAATGTATAGCGAATAAAATATACGCATTAAGCAGCGCATTGCGAGCTGTAAGTGAAGACATACCTAATACATTGCTGTTTTAGTAAAATGTGTTATTTATTAGATATTAAATAAAAATCGAGTTGCGTTAGATGGTATTAATGAAATAATAGTGAAATCAATAAAAAAAATACATTTTTTTTTGAAAAATTCATGACAAAATTCCAACTACATATGGATGTCTATCGTGTACCGTATAGACGAAGAACTTTTTTATTTCCGCCTATTGTTATAAGATGAGGTCAAACAAAAGGTAATTATTAAGCGCTGTAAAACTGCAAAAACCGCATACAACTGTTATTAGGTACCTACCACGTCGATTTGATCATTATTTTTTCGAAATGATTTGATCATTATTTTTTCGAAAGATAGCAATTAATTTCGAATCATCATCGATGATGAGATCGTCAACATAGACACTTTTTTTATAATTTTAGAAGGCAAACAAGTAGACAGATTTCCTGATGGTAAGAAATTCAAGCCGCCTGGCGTTGGTGCGTTGCCAACCTGAGGCCAAAATGTTAAGCCACAGGCAAAAGTAAGTTTACCAGCTACTTTATCCTTTGAAACACGTTAAAGGCAAGCGCTGACGTTATGGCGGCAGGAATAGGTAAGGTTGCATTATTTTCGAGTTATGCTTAGTACTTATATGCAATATTAAGCATATCTCACAAACCGGATCATGGTAAAATTAATATGGAACCACCTAGGTATCATGAACTATCTTTCTTAGAAAGAACCGTAAAATCGGTTTGGTATTGGCATTAGGGCTCTTTAGAAAAACACAGACTAACTGCTTCTTGCTAAGCAGCTTTTAGGGATAATCATACGATTACTCGCTAATATCGTGACTTAGACGAGCTAATAGTCTGATGATATTAAACTAGTACAAATGCTTTACTTGTTCCTGCCGTGGAAAGGTATTTGCCGTGGAAACATATATTTGGTTGTTTACCTTAATTTTTTTTTATGATATTGGAAGGCAAACAAGCAGACGGATTTCCAGGTGGTAAGAAATTCACGTCGACTAGATACACCAAAGGTTGTAATGGTGCATTGTCAACCTGAAGCCGTGATGTTAGGCTTCGAGCAAAAGTAAGCTTAACGGCTACTTTACTCTCTAAACCAAAACACGGCAACGGCAAGCACTGACGTTATGTCGGCA
Source organism: Calephelis nemesis (assembly GCA_002245505.1). Taxonomy (NCBI): domain Eukaryota; kingdom Metazoa; phylum Arthropoda; class Insecta; order Lepidoptera; family Riodinidae; genus Calephelis; species Calephelis nemesis. The sequence continues at coordinate 3,631 of NJDD01009896.1, forward strand.
GGAATAGGTAAGGTGGAGGTACCAATCCGGGCGTGTCGCTACGAAACTCTACCACCTAGTAGGATGGCACGGAGTGACGTTAAAAGCTATGCTGCCTGGCAGAAAGGCAGATAGTCTATTCAGCAAAAGGAGCCCTATTCTGTAAAAGGTGATCATTTGCTTACCGCCACTAACACCTTGATATCTGTCTAGGTGTTCGAGTTTCGCAGCAACTAACCCGGGATGGTACGGCAACTGTTATTTCCACCATAACAGCAGCGTTTGACGTGTTTCGGTTGGAGGGATACAGTAGCCGATAAACTTATTTTGCTCAAGGCCTAACATCCCGGCCCTAAAGTGGCAATGCACAATTATGGCAATACAAAGGAAATCTTTGGTGTCTCTAGGCAGCGTGAATTTCGTATCAGGAAATACACATAATAACAAGCAGAAGAACTTATTTGCCTTCCAATATCAAAAAAAATGTCACAAGTGCGAAAATATCTTGGAGTGATAGAAAAAAGTCTCGTTGCGACACTCGACTGTAACTGGTATTTATTTTTTGTCCATACCAATGAATAGGTAATAGGTAACAGACGTAACACCATTGACGTTAGGTATTAATATTACATAACCTATAAACTTACCATACTTATCTCCCAGTTGACTTAAATCGTAGTATTTATATACTTTTCCATTGATATCCAAGGTCTTCAACAATTTATTATATGGATTGCTGTGTGCTGAAATCAAAAAATGGTAAATTTATTTTGAAGAAACAATAAAAAGTCTTAAAATCTAAGTGTTTCTTCTTTTCTTAGAAATAATAATATTACTAGGTACTTATGTAATGAAGAAATCCCGAAATTATGCCAAACCTTAAAAAATTAAAAAAGACTTCGTATTTTTATTTTTTTATTTTTTTAGCACTTGCCCTGTGCGTGGGATAAATTTCTATAAATTTTTAAAGAAAGAAAAAATTAATTAAGCTAATTATAATTAAGCTAATTTTTTCTTTCTTTAAAAATTTATAGAAATTTATCCCACGCACAGGGCAAGTGCTAAAAAAATAAAAAAATAAAAATACGATGCAAGTAACGAAAGTTATGTCCATTCTAAAAATGTGAATTTCATCGGTGATGAACTCATTTGGTGGGTACTCAGAATTGTGTATCTATAGGACATAACTACCCGCGTTAACGGGTTAGAAAGGAATTAAAAATTTCGCCACGGGACTTGAATCCTCAGTAGCTCAATTGGTTAGAGCATTCGTCGGCTTGAGACGAAAGGTTACAGGTTCAAATCCTGTCTGGGGCGAAATTTTTTCTTTCTTTAAAAATTTATAAAAAAGACTTATCGGGATAATTAATATAAAATCACTCAGGGCATTAAATACAAACATCGACGTTTATCACACAAACGCCTGTCGGGAGTCGAACCCGTGTGTCTTGTCTCGGGTTATTTGGTTGATGCGTGTACGCGAACGCGTCGCCCGTCGGGCAAATCCATACTAATGTGTATTATGAATGCCAAAGGCTGTCTGTCTTTTTGTTACGCTTTTACGGCTAAAGCGAGAGACCGATTTCGATAAAATTCGAAATGCATATAGTTAAAGATCCGAGTTTAAAATAGACTACTTTTTTCGAAAATCAACCTCCTAAGGACCATAATAGAGAATTAAAGTTTAAATAAAGTCGCAGCAAACAGCTAGGATAGAATGCTACAAAAGAATGATAAATAAGAATGTACAGTCACCAGAGCAGATATCTGCTGACTCCTTTAAAATACCTGCTTTGATTACTGTAGATATGATAATTGTCCTTGCATCAGATTTAACAACAACAAATCTATCCATCTATCTACACTTAGAACAAAACCGTAGCCGTCTAATTAATGAGTACAGATTAAAGTACTTTAAGGTTCAACCTGGTATAATGGTCTTTATAACAATGTAATAGAGACTACAATAACAGCTAAACTTTACTCTTAATTTTGCCTATGTTTATTATTAAGACGGAATAAGAGCAAATTCTGTACACTGAGGATATTAAAAAAAATAGGTGCAGGCAATTAAAAAAAAGGCAGTCAAACACATTTTATGCTTTTTAAATTTTTTGTCTGGCTGCCTGTAGTGTTCTGATCATTATTCAGGTCGAATCCACTGAACCGATTGTAACAAAATTTTGTTCTATGTTTTGTACTATTTTCCAAGTAACTAGTAAGGTTATTGGATACTTTTTATACTTCTCAATGTAGGTTTCCATAGCGCAGAGAGAAAAATTGAAATTTAAATGGGGCTATAATTCACTAAAGCATAGTCCAATATAATTTGTTAGCATTTATTTGTAGAATGGGCTTTACAAATTGTCTAGTCATGAGTCTTGTGGTTAAGAAATTACATATATAAAAACATATAGTAACCAAATGACTTGAAATCTGAAATGTAGAGAAACATTTGATCGTCTAGTCCTGTCCAGTCCTGATCATCTAGTATAGTCCTGATATATGAATGAAGTTTGCCAAGTTGCTTAGTAACATAATATAACAACAGTAGTAGTCTAACTATGCTCTAGAAAGCCTGGCTTTCAAGAACTAGCGCTGATAAGCTGCCCAGTGCACAAATGTCTTTAAAAACTAAATATCATAGACCATCCGTTACTTAGGTTTATGAAGTTTTCAAGGAAAGAGGAGGTAGAGCCTAACCACATCTAATGTTACTTTAAAATTGAGTCTTGAAAAATACGATGTACTAGCTGATGCCTGCAGCTTCGCCCGCATTTTCGCAGGAACCTGTTGTGCAATCGGGATTAAAAGTAGCCTATATGTTAATCTAGGTCACAATCTATCTGTGTTCCAAATTTCAGACAAATCCGTTCAGCCATCCGAGGGTGAAATAGTGAAATAATAGTAGGTGAAACAAACATACACACATCCATTATTAGTCATTAGTAGGAGTAGGATGTACAATAATCATAATCCACTCTGCTTAATGATGCAATAACCACAAAATTACATTGGTGAAAAAAGTATCTTCACGCTCATATCCCCGAAGCCAAAGACACTAAGTCCCACAATGTGATATGTGGCAAAAGCTTATCGACAATTGGGCACATAGCCAATCCCAAGCAACATTTTTTTATTAGAAAATTGGAAAAACCAAATTTTCTTTTTGTTGCCCAACCTGGGACCTAATACAGTCAAGTCCTGGACCACTAGACCACAAAGGGGATAACAAAATTACATAATTTTAAATATCACTCTATTCAAATAACAGCAGCTGATAGAATATTAGTTCAAATGGTGTCAAATGTATGACATACACATGTATAAATATTACAAGTTAAAAAACATTTTATCAACTTGATTTGAGGAGGTCTGGGGTGCAATCTCCTGGTCGGCCAACCATAAAATACATATTTGCTAGTAAGTACATTTAAAAAGAAAATTAAATTGTAATTTTCCTGTTGTAATACAAGGACTCTCTTGATAGCAATATCTATGTGATGACCAAAGATAAACCAAGAAGCAAGATAAATTAAAGTGCTCTGTCATGTTATAATAGCACATTTTTAAATACACCAAGAACAAGGTTTTCGATTGAGAAGACAATTGTTTTTTTTATATGAGAGATCACCAATCAAGCAGCTCTACTGAAGGAAAGAAAAAACCATGGGCTATAGATAGCATAGATGTTACAAGTACACTTGCACAATTGGACCAACATAGCGGCCAAAAGAGTGTGACACACCTATAACATCTATGGTGTCTATAGGCCACGGTTATCTCTATCAAGTAAGCTGTGTACATGTAAACTAGCCTTTCATATAAATTGGAAAAAAATTAAACCTACTAATTTATTGGGGCCTAACATGTTGAATTTATTAAGTGGCCAAATTATTCTAACTATGAAACCCAAGAACTTAAAAATATTTGAACTCTTTAGTATTACCAATTTTTTTTATTTAAATGCCTTGAAGCAGAAATACTTAAACGTAAGTCTGAATGTGAATTTACTTAATTAATTATACCTGAATCATAGAAAGAAATTAAAGGTCATGAGATTAATAATAAAGATATAGGTAATGATTTATTCCATAGAAATGTTTAATAAACGAAGCACATATATATCTAATTAATTAATATCTCCTTGTGATTTACAAAAACAAATAGTTCAAAGGTTAAATGTTTTCAAGGAAATTTTAAGTAAATATTAAAACATGTTTATCATAAGCAGATATGACAAAAACAGGTTTTTGTAGATTTTTAGCACTATTTAACTACAAGACATGAAGAAAAAATAATATTTCGAAATTTAAATAACACTGCAGTGTACCGGGTACAGTTATTTTAGAAAGTTGCCAAAACTTTTGTCAAGTTTCATTCCAGTTTTAAAATTAAAAAATACATACCCGCCATAGTAATCGGCTTTGAAGTCACGTACTTACTGCTAGGGTTGGACCAAACACGAATATTATTATAATCACACAAAATAGACACAAACACGCAATTACAGATATTCCAACCTTACGACAAGTAGTCGAACGATCACTGTCATTCCAAACTACTGACTGATTACAATTCGTTTAGAAATCATTTTATTACACGAAACTGTCGCGATAAAATCTTATCTAAATAACAAATTAATCAAAACAGGTCACAAGGCCAATTAAGTAAATAAGCACCCAGTTCTCCTCTTTCAATTTTGGATTACATAACATCAAAATAGCACGGAATCAAATAATACAAAAAATTAAATAAAAACATTTAAATGCGATGAAATCTACGGTAAATATCTCCCCATAATCTGTAAGTATAATCAAAACCATCTGCCTTGATCTCAGTTAGCTTAGAAGAGGTGAGTATCGGGTGAGTTAGTCAACGTTTCACATATTCCTTCACATACACCTTTGGGTAGGATAGATAATAGACTTGCACAATGGGCCTAACAACTTAACCACAAGAAAGCCACCTATAACCTATGCCTCTGGTTGGCAACGCACCATTACCACCTCTGGTGTCTCTAGGCGGCGGAAGGGAATTTCTTACCACCATGAAATCCGTCTGCTTGTTTGCTTTCCAATGTCACAAAAAAAAATGTCCGCACTTTCGGTCGTTCGAACCTTTATGGTTCGAACCTCGGAACCAATGAAGCACGTAGGTACTTTTTTATTTTTACCGAAAACATGTAATGATCTCAGACCCCAAAACTTTATTTCAATTCTAATAGATCCCCACCACTGATTTCATGTTTATGAATGCGATTGAAAGCGTGCGTAAAGCCTGATCAAAAAAGTGAAGTGTTTGTGAAGGCTTCGTCTATATTTTGCATTGTTCTGAGTTAACACCACCTACCTATACAATACACATATATATTCTTATTTATGGTTAGCACCATAACTGAGCAATTAATTATTTTTGGCTGCGTCGGTAATGACAAGTTTAACCTATACTCATCGGTTACAAGATGATGGGCTGCCTATTTTAAATAGAGGGCCCGAACCAATACGGGTAAAAAAAAAAGTTCAATTACAGTGCTTGAGTATAACAGTTTTATATTAATAAAAAAAACAAATTTTATAAACACCAAGAAAGTTGTATGGTTGTATGAGTGCTTTGTTATCATGTCTAACCTCATTTTGAGAAAAAATTAAAGGAAGTTAACGAATCCGTTAAGTTTCTGAAGTTAACTTATAAGTTAACTAGCGGCCCGCCCCGGCTTCTCACGGTTATAAAATATACATTTATACCTCCCTCTTCAATCACTTTATTTATTAAGAAAAGCGCATCAAAATCCGCCGCAAAGTTTTAAAGATTTAAGCATAAATCATAAGCTAAGGGACATAGGGACAGGGGAAGCGACTTTGTTTTATACAATGTAGTGATTCGGAGTCGAATTGCTAACTTTGTTAATTACCGATTAACGGATTTGCGAGTCAACCCAGCTATGGTTAACAACATATATTTTAAGCGGCTCTTTCATTGCGACTTATTTCAACCCAATATTAATGTACTTTATGTTTCAACCTATTTTTTTTGCTTTTTCTCATACCGTTAACCCTATTCTCGCTTTCTACTAATTGTTAAAGCGACGAGTAACATTGCATCTAATTCCGCTTTCTCATTTACTATTAAAACTCAACTGCAATACATTACTTAAAAGTTACAGATATAGAAGGCTAAGATAAATTGCCACTTTTGGAGACTTTCCAAAGTAGTTTTGCATTAACAAAAACGAGTAAAGAGGTTTACTGTCTAATCACGATTTGGTTGTGTAAGAATAGTACATTTTGCAGGGGAAGAAAATAAAAAAAGTCCCAAATCGCAGGTTATTAATTATTCTTCTTCTTTGCTAGTGATGGCTTCCAGTCGCAACTGATTTTGCTAGTGTCAATGTGAGGAGAGAATTACTACACTATCGTGAAATTGGCCGGTTGTGAGAATTTAGTAGTATTGCGGGTAAAAAATATGTTGTCTACTGTACCCTATTCTCGCCACAATCACCCATGGTGATTAACATTGTACATTTTGTACAGGAACACAGGGGTATGTGCCCAACTTTGTTTACATTTTAGCAATTAAAAGACCATGTTTTTTTAAGTAGAGATGGTTGAATTGAGACATATTGGCAGCCCTTAACCGACTACAGTGTATCCACTCCTGGCTCCAAGTATAAAAATGAAGGGTGTTGGCTTAGGATTGTAGATCTAGAGGATATAATATAATGAAATGATCAAGAGTACCAAGTTGTATGGCTTGTTTAGCAAACTAATTTACTATCTCACTATCGTAGATGCCAACATGACTGCGTATAAAGACTAAGATTAGGTACAAGTCTATGGAGTGACATTTTTAAAAAAGCCTTTGATTTGAAGGAATATGGGAAGATTTGTTTTGGAGTAAATTTAAGAGTTGGCAATAGACTGCAGGGAACTAAGTGAATCTATAAAAACACTAGTTTTGTCTAGTTTGTGAGACTATCCATACTTAATAATGGCTTCTATAATTGTTTAATCTCATTCCTGTAAATAATGATGATATTATATAGGAGGGCTTTTGAAACTAAGGAGTACATTATATTTAGGGTTCCATACAGCCTACAGGCAATAATAATTATTGGTTGAAGCCCTCAAGGTAGGTATTGAAAGTTTATGAAAGCCATCGAGGCCGTTAAACGACATTTTTACGACAGAGGTATTTATGCTATTTTTCTGCCTGACAACGTTCTCAATAATAGTCTTTGGCCTGACAGAGCTTGAAAGTTGCTACTTTGCCTAGCGCAGTGCTACAAAAGTTGATACTTTTCATTCAAAAAGCAACAAAAACGTATTTTTATACATACTGATGAAGTTTAAGAATGCTTAAGAGGAGATTTTTGGATCGGAGAATTTTTTTTGGATTTGTGGTATGTCCATTACTTTGAATAGATTTCAGTACCTTCTACCTTCTATCCCTGGACAAGTCACACAAATTGAATCTAACCCCAAAGTAAGCAAATTATATTATGCTTGTGTTATAGGTGTAAGTCGACGATACTAATACATATAAATACTTATATAGATACCAGAGTAAATATACTAAAGCACCCGTCATGAGAAGCTATAAATTATGTAAACAAACATCTTTTACCAAGTATTTTTTTTTACTTCGAGACAACAATAAACTGACCATATTCAATCGAAATAAAAATATAGGCAGGTTATATGAAAGTAACAAGTAAAATAAAAAGTCGGATCATATCTAACAACTGACGTTTGAGTGTCTTGGTACGGGGACGCGCCGGTCGCCGGGAATGCAAACCATCGGTTCGTCATTTAGAAATAAACGCGTCATTCGAGTTTTGAATTTTTCATTGCTTTGTTAAAATCGCGGATTTGGTTGTTATTGTTAATTTTTTTTACCTTTTCGTTATCACTTTGTTATTGTTGTTAGTTTTGTTAATTGTTGCCTTAATTTTTTTTATCCATTATTTGTTATTGTGTATTAACGTATAATGAAGCCAGTACCCAGTACATCTAAGGAAATCAATTTGCCACAAAAAAAATGTCAAAACATACGTTATTTATTATACATATTTAAATTATTAATTAATTAAATTTATAATTAAATCTTAAAAAAATACTTTTATCTTTGAAACAAATGTTGTTAACTCCCGAACGTTTGTTTACATAATTTACAGCTTCTCATGACGGGTCACAGAACAACTATAGTATGTGACGGGTACTTTATACAATGACCTTCTTGCCACGCTAGATTAATGTTCTTTTTCTTTTCTTCGTACTCCAAATTATCTCCTACATATAATATGAACATTCTTCGCTCCATGTTTCCGTTAGGAGTAACACATTTCTGGAGGCTGATTTTCTAATTGAGTTGCCCACTCAAATTTGATGTACACTCATATTAGTTGCCCACCGAAAAATCCACTGAGACGGTATTACGTAGCATCACGTAGCATAATGGGTGCTCATCCCTGAGGGTGTCTAGTCGGTGGCTGTCGATAAACCACTTTCACACCAATTACATCACTATGATTTATCGATGTTTATCCGGATAACTTAAAAATCACCAAAATGCCTGTAGATAACTTGAAATTATTGACATTTTATTTTGATGTCTTTATACTGTGTTTACACTTTTCTTTATTCATAACATAACCTCTTGGTGTTTCGTTATTGTTTGCATACTAAGCTCTTACGTAGTATTGTATTCTCTTTGATTAAGCTCTTAATAAGAAGAAAAGTCTGTGTTTTGGATATTTCCAAAAAAAGTAAGTAGGTATATTTTTAAACGTTTAGCATATACCTCTATACTCACATTGCACTAGAGATTCTTTCAATTCTTTGTAGTTCATAGACATATATATTACTTGAAATCATTGTTGTAGTTGTTTAAACTTGGAAACATTTATGTAGATTCTAGGAGTGTGTAATATAGGGTTTTTAAGATATCGAATCGAAACTATACATCGATATCCGGTATCGGATTCTGAAACTATATATTTTCTGAAACTATATATTGGTGAATCGGTCTGTATTTATATCAAACCTATAAGACGATGTTAGCTAAAACTGTATACCTACCGTATCATAACATGATATCATTGTAATTTAATGTATTCAAATCTGTCTGGATTTGGTACGTAGACACATTGAGTGTATTTAGAGATATTTAATGGTTACTTTTACAAATAAAATAAAGTAATATTTATAGAAGTAGGTATTTATTTTAGTAAGTTTTGCATAAAAAAAATATACCAATTTGGTACCTACTACCTATTTACAAGCAAAACGCGTTAATAAACTTAACAATATCGATGTCAATGAACTTTCCTTTATACTTCTAGCAGGCTTAGGACTGGCTGCATGTGTTTGGAATGAGATAGATCAGTTCGTGACTGATAAGTCAATTTGACTGTTTTAAGTGCAATTCACACTCATAGCGGGAGTGTGTCAGGTGCAGGTCGGGACGGAAGTATGTCAGGTCCAATTATGTACTTGTATTGTTTGCTGTCGCGTACCCGTGGATATGGATGGAGTTGGTGTCGGCGTCAGGGTCATTGTCGTACTTATGGTCGCCATCGAAGTAGTCGCTGCTGATGTCGTTGATGTTGTTGAGCCTGCATCTAAAGTCGCACTTATTTCCTGTACTTATTTTCAAGTGGGCTTTCAAATTTCCGGTAGTGCCTTTGTGACCAGGTAGGTATACGAATCACCACAAACTCGACATTTGGCCTTTTTGTCTTAAGTATTTGTTTTATCAAAATAATCCAAAAGGGTAGGTAGGTAGGTACTTGAATTTACACGAGACATTTCGAAATATTTTATCAATTAGTAACTGCGATAAATCTAATTAACCTAACTAACATTTTGCATATTAGGTATGATACAAAAACACAACACTTAACTATATTTTATCTACAACTTAATATAGGTAGGTACCTAACTAATAACATACCTAACTAATATCTGTAACCTATAATAAATAAATAAATAACTCTAGACAAGTTACACAAATTGAATCTAACTCCAAAGCAAGCTAATTAGGTATATGCTTATGTTATGGGTATTCGTCAACGATTCTAATACACAGAAATACTTAAATAGACACCAGAATACATTTAATATACCTACACCCAGACCCGGAAATGCAGATATCTAAAATGTTCATCACACAAATGCCTGCCCCCGTCTGCAATCGAACCCGATCCTCGCGGTTGGTCAGGGTAGTTAGGCGTGTACGCTAGCCACTCGACCGACGGGGTGGTCAATAATGAAAGAACATACCTAAATACCTAAATTAACACGGACACAGGAATCGGAACTATGAGTTCAAGGACAAAGGTCAGTAAGAATTCCGAAAAATTGCCAATCGAAAATGATTCCTATTACCAAATACAATATATCTATTACTGACTGTTTAATGTATTTTAAAATATGGCAAAATACACGAGAAAGTAAAGAAATAACCTTAATCTTAATATGTTTAAAGTATGAAATCCTACTAATGACCGGCTATTGCTATTTCACTCGCCCACAAACAATCCTTTCAGTCGCTCGCGCAAGCGTCCTCCTGCATCGGTTCGGTTCTACTCGTCTCGTCGTATCTTCTATTCGTTTGTAGACCGTATTGCGAGGCGATACGGTTTGATTTGATATCCTATTTAGATACCGAATCGAGCGTATCGCTACGATTCACTAATATAGGGTTTCAAAAAATATATAGTTTTGATACGCATCGATATCGGATATTACGATATTGGTCTAATATACGTTTCAATATCTATATACGATTTGTATCGCCCACTCCTAGTAGATTCTAATTCTAGACGTTTAAATACGTATGTGTCGCATAGGATATAACGTTCTTTGAACATTTAATCTAAGAAAGTAACTTTTGTGTAGGTAGGTTGGCGTTATTAACTAATAATTGTCTAAATATGGGTTGTTGTTATTCCGTTTTAAATTAATTTCTGACGAAACCTTTAGGTACCTATGTGCGTAGCTGCTTGTACGAAGCACACATAGATAAACGGGTCATCACCAACAAGACTACCTACTGGTACTAAATATAGTGTTGTGCAGTAAATTGTCCGGGTAGGGATCCAACATACTTCCACCAAAATGACAGATGTAATGTTATGATACAGTTTGACCAGTGGTCTCGAACCTACCGATTTTTCGGTATTTCTACCGATATGGGCTCTGTTCTACCGAAATACCGAAATATAAAGATTTTTCTACGATTTCACAGTATACATGGAAATTCTCTCGATTTTACACTTTTAAGTTGGCAACCCTTTTCATTTATGTTTAATGTTACGGGGAAGCCCTCAATAGTATGGACCTAGTGCAGAATGTAGTTCATATATTTTGGGGAATACCCTTGACACCCTTGTGTCCTACAATTCGATGTTATAAGGGGCTTCCCGCTCGGGAATTTACCTGTCTAGTATATTTAAACAGTAATTCGGTTTTATTTTTTCATAAATTTTCTTATCTTTGAAGAGTGAGTACCTAACCGAAAGAGTCCCTACAAAATCAGATAATTAAGTTAAAATGTCGTCTGACGAGGAGCCAAGCACAAGTGCGAGTGTAAAAAGAAAAAAATATCTACAATATTATAGAAAAGAATGGGAAGAAGAATTTCCAGGTTGGCTGCAAGATAGTCGTAAAGGCGAAAACTATGCCTATTGTAAGAATTGTAGTAAAGATATCAACATCACATCAGGAAAAGACGCTTTAAAGAAACATAGTTCTTCA